>MNPL01008070.1:1894-17145 GCA_002081605.1 Tropilaelaps mercedesae | reverse complement strand
AATAATAATAATAATAATAATAATTATTATTATTATTATTATTATTATTATTATTATTATTACTATAAGATATTAATGTATCCAAGTGTAACAAAAAAAGAGTCGGTGAATATAGAGGTGCAGCAAACTATATTGCAGATATCTTCGAGTGTTCGGTTCATCGAACCTTCCATCGGGGGGTGTATATCCCTCGTACAGTGCCCGTGGCAGCGAACAAGTTTTCTTTCATTGCGTTGGTCCCTATCCGTACAATTAATGCTACAGCAAACCATCGGCTACATCTACCGAGCGTGGCCATTGTCCCAAGGACCAAGCGGGAATTACATGGCATCCTGGTGCAATTTTGTGAGACTCGCATGTTTGTTGGCTAAAGATCGGCCATCTATTTTCATATCGGACGCACTATGGGCGCACTTTCTAAGGCGCAGTGTCGTCATCATGTCCAACATCTCCGTCCTGTGGCCGCAGAAGAATAATGAAGTCGTCACGCCTCAGATTCGAATCCGGGTTCTACGGTGGCCTCTTCTAATAGCTCCAGTGACCTCCGCGTGTCTTCGATTTTCGTCACTACCTTTCGTCGATCTCAGAGGAGGAAATTCGTATCCATCAACCGATTTCTAAACGAAGCTTTCAACACTTCGAGGCTTGCAAATTGGGACTTCTATTTTAAAAGCTGCCACCGAAACGGAATCGAGTGTAGTCGACAATTGTACCCAATTCAGATGATGGGAAAGCGATAAGGACGCCGCCACTGAATCCTGGTGGGTACGACCTTGGAGTTAGGACCATCGACACTCTAAAGCCATCTCCGAATAGATCAAAACTGCCAGCGAGGTCCTTCCTTATGCTGGCTATGTCAGACAGGATTAAACATCCGCTTGCACCCAAATCGGGTTCACAGCGCCGTGCTTTCGGTGCCGAAATATGAATGTGTCTCGTAATACGCACCGGACGCACGAAACGCATCTACAAGAGAACCAGTGTCAGTTTGCTGTAAACTAGTTTGTTTTCACGAAAAAAAAGCTGCTTTAGCGACATCGTCAAGATTCAGGAATCGCCGATGTATGCGGCTAGAACTGTAAATCCTTGTACATTGTAAATTGTAAATTGCTCGAATCAAATAGGACAGACTCACAGCAAGAACAGTGGCTTGGGACAAAAACGCACGCAATCCCAGCGAGTCCGGTTGGCCCCCTGACGGGTTAGCCGTAGCTGTAATGTAGCAGTGCCATTGACGGGTTACCATCGCCCTACCATAGAAATGTACTGGTGTCGACGTTCGTTAACAGCGACCGAGAGCTCCGAGCCGAATTGGTGACAGCGTGCCAATAATCATGGGCAAACATACGCATGACCTTGTAGTGCAATTACTTTATAACGAGAGATACACCCGCAAGGGAACGGTGTGTTCGTTGATGCGTCACGTAGCAATGAACAACGGACATATAGACAAGCGTTCGGAGATATGTACAAGGGCGTGTCAGGCTGCTGAACTGAAAATTAAGCCTGAGGACGCCTAGCAGCGTTGCGTCTCACAGTGGACGAATTTGGCGTGGAGTGGCGAATCTGGGAACGAGGGAATGGAACGAACCACATTTGCAGTACCCGCCCAGCCGCACGCGTCTGCCTGCCCGCCCGCGAACGCTGGTCTTTGGTTCGTAGAAAGCGATCTACCCATCACAGACATTCGTTCACCCGCTAGTGAAGACTTTGGCTGATTTGTTGCACCCCCTGCGTTCATTACAACGACAAGTACGGATGGAGAGATTTATTTGAGTTTTGTGGAAGCACTAGGTGAAAATGTAACTTAATCTATATGCGCGTATTCACGAATAAAGTAAAGGAGAATTGGTTTAACATGTAGTCGTATTCATCCAACTGGTGGATGGACGCACGGACGGTTGAATCAGTCTGAAACAACGGCCACCATTTATCAGCGGACCATCAGAATTTTTTGGAAACAATGAAACAGTAGATGAATTTCTCGAAATAAGTTAAAAAAATCATAACAACAACAACAACAATCTTCCCACATCAGATGCAAATGGTGCAAATTGTTTCCCGGAAATCATGTTTGCATAAATAATGCTGCAACCCAGAGCTCCAATTTTTCGTTTCGAGTGGCGTTGAGTCGTCCCAATTGTGGCCTTAAAATACTCGTCACTCCCATGTGTCCTGTTTTCCTCACAGGAAAGCCTGCGTTTAGACGACTGCCACAGTTTATATACTCATGCAGTCAATTCTCATGCGGCCCTGTCCTGTTTCACGGCTTCAGACCCGCCTTTCTGTTGGCCGATGCCCAATCAGGCTCTAGTTATCACCCCGAGCTCCCGAAGGGGGACGCAGGCCACGGGTCCGACTCCAGTTCAGTGGGCCTGAATCATCGTCGGAGCAGCATTACTGCTAGCAAGCGAGAGCCGTGCGTATTAATTCAGAATAAAGAACATTTTCCACACCTTGCTAAGGTGGAGTTATCTCGAGGACTACCGCCGTACGGTAGTTGGTATGTAGAATAATTGCCGGTTGATCTCTGCCTTCGGCGAATTTCTGTTATTCGGCGTCCCGTTAGTTGGACAGACACGGCCTAATTCACGGGCCGCTCGCTTACACGACTAACGGTTTCTATAGAGGTTAGATGATATTTAACATCTAAACTGTTGTTCTTCTTGCTGTGCATTAGCTCACTGCATAGAAGAACGTGTCTGAAGTAGCAACTTGTTCGTCGGATCCCAAGAATTCCTGCGAGTCGCATTTTTTTCGCCGCCTTCTAAGTACCTGCCTCGCTTTTTTCCCTGCGCCACCAAATAGCGTTAAGCAAGCTCACTCACACGGTCTTCGTTTATGTTGAAGGTCAGGGGAGAAGGCGAACCAGGGTTGCATCGAACTTATTTCCCTGCCCGTCATCCTGAGTTCGCTTCCGAACTGTCTTGTCCTGGCGGGAAGGTGGTGAACAAAGCTCGCCTCGGCGCCCGCCTTTCTTACTAGGTTGGACGAAAAGACTGCGGCAAACGCGGGCCTCGAATGGGGCGGCGGTTGTCGTCCCTTCAAGGCCGCCCGCGGCCGCTCAGGGGCGAATGAAGACTCCACCTCCGCCCACGCCAAAGCTTTTTACTACAGACGGCCATTCTATTGCTCCTCACTTGGGCGAGCAACATCGGCCGAATATGCGGCCGGCGGGGAGGAACCTCGGCTCCCCTCGCGACGGCCATGACGAGCAGCCCAAATATGCGCCGTTGAACAGAACCCAGTCGTTTTGTGGGCCAATCTACGCGCAGATGTCTGATGGCGGCTCGGACTTCGAAGACTCACGTAGACTCACGAGCACACCTCACTTGTGAAAAGCCTTAAAGCAATGCCACTTCTTCCTGTTGTTTGCTTTGGGGTGTCATCGCTTCGTAGCGTCTGTTTTACGTCGTTTCCTTGCCCTGTCGATTTGCCATAGCAACACCACTCTGGGGTGGGATAGGGTCAAGTTCACGGCATTTATAGCCATACCGTTTGTTAAAAGGACTCACGGCTGCGCCACTAATTGACCACTATAACGCATTTAATCGAATGGCAGTTTTTTTTTTACCGTGGTCGGTGGGTGACCCACCCCAATGACGATTGTTAGAACCTAATGAGAGATGCCGTCAGTCCGTTTTCAAAACGCACAGAAACCAGATACTCTGTTCAAACAAGTGAGTTGTCTGCATACGAATTTCAGCTGAAAATCAACTTCGAAAAAGAACCTCATCAAAACCCGTGAACCAAGCCGAGCACGAAAACACGATTCGAATGCCCGCAATCGAATATCGGCCATGGCCATCCAAACGTACGACGCTGACCGTGACGCCGTGCTGCTAAAAAAACTGTATTTTTCAATTGGAGACTGTGAAGAGGATGCGACCAGCGTGTCCAGTCGTCACGTGAATATTCCCCTCGGAGAACTACAACGATTCTCTTCATGACGATCAAAGCGAGGAGTATATTGACTCACTGTCTATGCTGTTACCTTCCGCCATAGAGAAGACGAAGCCATCCAATGGCAAAGAACGTAGAGCGATTAGGTCGCGTGGTTTGTCTATGGCACGCATTTCATCATCAATAGAATGCACCTATAGTGGTCATTTCTTCGTCATCCATCTTCGTCATCCATCTTCGTCGTCTATCTTCGGCGTACCGTGCGCGTAAAATCGTGTACGTATGTATGACGCGCAAAGCGTGAGGTTGTAACGAACATGGCGGATTGTCAGGACCTACGAAGGCAATCAGCGTTTCAAACGCGGGGTGTCGTTTGTTGATGTCTTGTGTACAGGTGGACCACAGAACAACCTGAGATGGCGGTTGACATTACGGCCTAGGATTGGCGGAGGTGGGCCGAGAGATGGTTTAAGCGGCATGTCAATGGCGTAAATCTACGGCGTCTACGGCCTTTATGCTTTTCGCAGGCGTTCGATGCCACGCCCGCAGATGCATCATCCGTTTGTTAGGTTCCTGCCGTTGTCCGAACGCTGTCCGACAATAACGTTGGGACAGAGTTGAGGTTCGTTCGGGGGTTGACAGGGGCGTTTCCTCGAGGGAGCATGGCGGCGGTGGTGGCGGGGGGAGGTGACGACATTCTGCGTGTCTCTGTGGGTTGCTCGTTAATCGTGTTTGGCCACGGTAAGATAGTTCACCGATTAGAACGACCCGAGCGTGTCTCACATAGTTCGTTGGCCGACTTTGTACGACGAACGGTGGACAAGTCGAGAAAGCAGAAACAATCATCACGAAGACTCAGGCTGCAACTCGACAGAGACGGCCGAAGAATTATTGGCTGCTGCTTGACAAAATAGTGTACCTGAACAACTGGCCGTCCCATACCACTCTCACTAATCGATGTCGGGTGTCAGAATGTATTTGTTCGCCGTGTGTCCAAGCGTCGGCTTTGGACTTTCCGGTTACATCTCCCGCTCGGCTGCCATTTCGCTACGAGCATGAGTCGAACGTTTGAAAGTATTTGTGCCATGGAGCCAGCCGAGTGACCGTTTTCCTCTGAGAGATGGCGGCCAGTCCGACACGAACAGAGTGCAACCGAGCCACTCCGATCGCGTGTGTTTTTGCAAAATCATAGAATACACTTATATCTGTTATGAGTTGTGGCGTGTTTACTCTGCCGCGTACGCCATTAGCCGAGAGGGGACAAAATTTCGACCGCAACGGTGGCGGATGGACATTACCTCTGGTCTATACGACGAGGAGGGAATTTCGTTTTGTGTGTAAGGAAAAAACGTTCGCCTCTACCCACTAGCGAGCTTATGGGTCTCGACGGACGGCAACATGTACACTTAAAACATGGCCTGGAACAGAATGTTAGCGTGAGGTGTCTTTGTTCCGTTGTTCTTCTAGCGACCCCTGTTTCGTGCGTGACAAGGGTATGAGGTATGCGTACCACCACCACCACCTGCCAGATCAGTCATTGTTACGTGTCACTTAGCATTACGACTGTCCGCAGCGGAACTTCTGAGGGAGAAGGGCGAGCGTTGTCTTCAAACGTAAGAAGACCCGCCATATTTCAGTGGAAATACCAACCGTGCGCCTGAGACGAATTTATTGTGCACTTTAGCGGTCCGTAGGTCCTGACACGCCTACGGCCAAACTAAGATGTTCTACTCATTTAGAGCGACTGTTAGCGAAGGTCACCTACGATTAGAGAATGGTTAAGAAGATGTATAGCATAGCTCTGTTTACAATGCGTTCGTCTTCTTTAGCGAAATCGTTTTTTTTTTCGTTTCTCCAGCCGTTCGCCGCTTCGGTTCGCACCAGAATTAACAGCTGACGCAGCTGACGACAAAAAACGCGTTTCGACCTAACGTGAACGAGATTTAAAAATGTTCTGAGTCCCTCGGACGTCGAAAGCCGATTCAGGTATTCTGTGCTGTTGACCTTTCCGTCGTATTAAAATTCATCTGGAAAATTACGGCTCATATCCTCAAGTTCAGCTTCGACCTTTCGAGAAACTCCTCCTGTTTTGGCGCAAAACCAATACAGGCGTCCAGTGCCAAGCGCCCACGAAGCGAGGAAACATGCTCGGAGCTGACGCTCGAAAAACCCGCCGATGACAGCTGCTGAGCGTTGGTGACACGTATGAAGGCCGATAACATTCGACTTAACTGTTTATTCAATATGACGGCGATAATCAACGGCATGTTGACTTTATCTCTTCGAATTGGACACTCTCCCCCAGAACTCCACCAGTTGTGTGTGTTTCCGTTAAACGCTTTTGTGCAATCATCTTACGCTAGATCTACCCAGGGCACCTCGGGGCTCGCCAAACGTCGTCTTGTGCAACACCAAAACCCCGATATAAAGTCATGAAAGCAGAAACTGGCGGAAATTTGCAGATATTTCTCGAACGGAGAACCGTTGCCGCGAAAGTCCATCTATGACACGTACATCAGCTGGGCGTGCCTGTTCACTTGCCTGTACGTGACAGACGTACGCCTCGCCAACGGCCGTGACGCGACGTCGGGTAGCTTTCAGTGACGGCTCAGTCAATGGAAAGTGATAATCACTGTAATACAAAGACGCTGACTGCTATTGTGCGGGTTAGAAGCTCCGCCATTGCGGGTGTCCGGTTCAACGGGAAAATAAACAGTGGCAGAGAGAGATAGCGGCAAACACGGAGCTGCTAATCCTCAGTGAAGGTCGTCGCTTACCAGATGCCATTTTCATGCTCTAAAATGCGCTAAGGCGACATTTAGTGAGGCGGCCTTCGTCACGTACCATCGTATCTGGCACGCGAGGTGGGCGCGTCAGCTCTCAGAGCAGACGCTCCCATGTTTTTTCTCGTTTTTTTTCGGAGAAATATCACCCTGCATGCGTCGGATGGATCGACGACAAAACAGAGTACGCCCAAGAGCAACTATGGGCGTTAGGAGGTCAGGAGTTACGTTGAAATTAACAGGTCTATATCTAAATCGCCCAAAGGAAGTTCTTCCGACGAGTTCGCCCGAAACTACCTAGCCAGGTAGAGATAATGGTGAGGTTCAGCGTTCGTACGGCAAAACTATTTCTTCCCTACGAGTACTCGTCTTAATTATAATGGAACAACAACTCATCAGGCCAGCAGCCGATACATGACCATCGCAAATGAGTGATGCAAACGTGTCGGACGAGGCTTCCCGCAAAACACTTCGCTCAAAGGCTTGGCATCTTATTAACCGCACCATTATTAGCAACTTGGACGGGGTACCATCTCCTAGGTAAAATGCGGTACAGAGACGTTCGGAGGCTGCCACTTTTCCTACCGGCGTATGTGATCGGTATTGGGCATACGGTGGCTAGCGACCGGTGGGACATTTTCGGAAACTTCGAATCCGATGGGGTTGTTATTGACCCAGCGGTCAAGTATTAGCAATTCTTCAAGCGGCTGCAGTCTATTTAAGGATTCGTAGTGGCTCTACGCGTACGTCCCTGTTAAGACGACCCGTTTCTACGAGCTAATTCGACGTTGGTCACTCGGCCGCCAATATAGTAATCGTTAATTTCGTCTCGACCTTTTTTGACTATGAACCGACTCTGTCGTTTTCATCTTGTCATGCTGGTCGCGAGCCGCCTGGAAACTCCCAAGCCAACGTACGCGGCTCTACGTTATATTCTATCCCGCGGGCGCTCATTGAAGTCACGGCGCTACGGGGCGTACAACCTTCAGCTCATCGTTGGTGCGTCGCGAGAACGAAGTCAGGTGTAGACTTCTACAGGGTATCAGGTGTTTATCGTCTCGCGGGTTGTGCGTTATGACTACGCCCGTCTAGAATATCTTGCTTTGGAGGTTGGTTTAGTGGGCGTCGAGAGGCTGGCGGGAGATGACGGCGTCGCAGGCCTCTGAAGGCCCAAGTTGGCACGTGCTGGGTCTCGTTTAGCTGGGCTAAGCATAACATGCCTTGGTGGTTTCTGCCGACGGTGGGCAAAGGACGAGTTGATTCGGACACAGCAATCTGTAACATTAGTGTAATCATAATGAAACGGTTTAGTCTTCAGTGTACCGAGCTCAGCCGCAACCAGTATCAGTACAAGGCCAGCTATCTATTAAAAGTGTCACCCTTTGGGGATCTGAGGTGCACTGAAGGTCCATTAGCCAACCGTCGATATTAATCATGAGTTCCCTATTTTTCTGACAATCGCGTAGCGACCAAAACCCCTCACGAAAACCATATCTGCCCACCGTGCTTGATCATGTGGGTCGTTCTTTACAGCACTTCGATTTTCGTAAGAGTACCAATTGTACTGACAGCACTGGCGCACGGCCATTGTCTTAGATAGGCAATAAAAAGCGCAATAGTTGTTGATTTATGACCGTGAACGAACACGCGCGTATATCTCACGATACTTTCCGTGCTGATGTCTTTACGCGACGACCGAGAATGTAGAACGCCAGGGACGACACGCTCCAACGAGTACGGGTCGTACGCTTCTCCCTCGCTCAGAAGTGGGGTGTCATTACGTCACGCTGAATGTAATGCAGAAAACCGCCCACGCTGCGGCGCTAGGTGGAATTTTGTTGGGTTTGTGGTTTGGTGGTCCTCTCTGTGGGTGACGGACGTGGACCAATTATGGTCCGTTGTATGATCGGGGTATTATAGTTAGTTCGCTGTTGTCAGGTGGATGATTAAGGCTTGCCAGCAGCGGCAGATGGACTGATTCTTCTGACGGCCGCCCACCTCAAATTCGTGGCCGTCTTCTTACCGACGTGTTATTACGGACAGTGTATACGCACGATATACGGACAATTGCACAACCCCATAGTGCCACTATTGTTGAAAACGAGCCGCGTTTATTCGAGCTGTCTAACGTAACGACGAATGTTGAAGGGTTTGTCGGTACTGCCCCATTGAAGGTGAGAAAAGGGAGATAACCGTCTGTTGATAATACGAGGTGAAACCCTATGCACTGGCTGGCTAATAAAAAGCGCCGCATGATAATTCCGTCGAATGCATATATTGCGTGTAGTCGTGCTTTTGAGAGGCTTTTGAGTTCTTTTTAGCATTCTCCCTGTAGGTTTTGTTTGTAGACTAATGAGGGCGAGATTTGGTTTCTTAGTATGTCGTA
This sequence comes from Tropilaelaps mercedesae, assembly GCA_002081605.1. Taxonomy (NCBI): domain Eukaryota; kingdom Metazoa; phylum Arthropoda; class Arachnida; order Mesostigmata; family Laelapidae; genus Tropilaelaps; species Tropilaelaps mercedesae. The sequence continues at coordinate 8,073 of MNPL01008070.1, read as the reverse complement.
GATTCATAGTGAAGTTCCAAACGGTGAATAATGAGGCGAGCTTTCAGTTCGAATTGAGTATTTTCTGTTGATGTCTGTCACTTTTCCAGTAGGGACGTCGTCACTCAAAACTGTAAATGACAACGATATACTCGTCGTTGTCCACAATTTCATCTTTTTCTGTACACTCCGTTTACGTTGACATATGCAAAACAACTTTTCCTTTTATATCTCCGCATGATCTTTTTATTGACTGTATATTAATGCAGGCATGATTATTACAAAATTGTTTAATGGCACCTTAATGTTAGCGGTGGTTCTTTTAGAAATACCTCGACTCTAAAGTTGTTTATCATGCAAGGCTCACAGCTGCGACGAGGCTAACATATTCAAATCGATAACGACAAAAAAATCGCCACGTGAATGGTATATAAAGAAAGAGGAATGGATTTTTACGACGTCAACAGATTTTGAGCGCAAGTAAGAGGCAAAAAGACTAGGCTGGGTCTGCTAAAACGATGAAGCTATTAAGGTACGGATGCGCTATTTTGCGATAGCAACTTCAAATAGGCCGTAGACACTCGAACGTGAGTAAAACCTATGGCCTTTAGGAGTCGATTCGAGAAAGAATAAACCGGTAACGATCAGTTTTAAGTCGGCGTAAACAAGGTGCTCGTACAACCAGCAAAGCGGCGTTGTTTGAGGGCCTTTCCGCGTTGAGGCTAGAACTTCTGATAGATCTATGGGTAAATTAGTTCGCGCTAGGCTGAATCGGCAGAGAAATCTATGGCAGTCGGTATTCGACACAGAAAATTTCGAGCGCCGGTTGACATATAACATCTTCCTGTAGATGGAAAATCTATATCGTAGTTTTACTTTTCCCTATCGTTCGGCATATCCATGTTTACATCTGTCGGCATTGTTGTCATTATGTGTCTGCGTATGTGTGGGTGTTTAAGGTATCCATGGAATGCATGTCCGAGCCTGGATAGCAGATGGCTCTTGCGTGCGTGAGTATATTTTGTCGGCCACCCGAGTGTTCTAGCACTAAATTAGCCTAGCATAGGCAAAAGCAGAAAAATGCGAGAACAGCCTCTTCATCGTTTTCCGCTACCAGGAACATGATTAGCAGGCCTACCCTATTCGATAGAAGTTGGCTGCCTTACGTCGCCCGCCTGTCCTAGCTCCTCGTCGTCGACCGACGCACGCAGCTCGGCCTGGCTATCGATGGAAGGCATGTTCGACATTGTCTCGGGCTTTCGTTCTCGACAGTCGATTTTCGTCTGCGCGACTCTCGGCGAGAAACATCAGCGTTTGGCGGCTCGCCGGTGGCGGCGGCTCAATGTCGACGGCCGTAATGACAAAGGAAGTCAAATGCTATTCGGCGCTCAGGTGGGCAGTTGCCTCACGCACAGTCCCGAAGTCCCGATGAGCGCTGCAGTCGCTTCTCACTTACGGGAAGACTGTTCCTGTTCAAGACGGTCAAAAGTCGCACGGCCCAGTCACAGCGTCAGCGACGGCGACGGCATCAACGGCGGCAACGTTCGTAGCAATAGCGAAGCCATGTCTGCGGGAAACTGAGGACAACCGGATGGTAACATCTCTCATACGTAGTCCAGCTCGGTATTACAGCATCGCACGGAGACGTAGCGACAGGCGTCTCCGGCGAAGAGCATGTGTTGCATTATAAGCACTATGAACTCTCCCTGAGAGGTCTGGATATATTATTTACGCAAGGAAAAACGCCCAGCAGATAGTACGGGGTAGGTGGTGCATCTATACACCGAAAAACGAGCACGAAGAAAAATGCGAGCCCGAAAACAGTGCAACTGGAACTAACTTGAACGTATGTGCTCAAGGGTGGGGTCAGGTTCCAAAATGATTGACACATAATCTATTCTAATCTCTCTAAAGTTCGTGCGTTCGTCTCGAGATCGCCTCAGCTTTCAAATACACAAAAGAATATCTTAGCAAGTAGTGTTATGAATGTTTATAAATAGAGAGCCAATCGTCAAGTGCTCGTAGCGTATGGGCCATGGTTGATGTACAATTGGAGAACTCCACTAATGTATTGTCGTCCATGATGATCGTTTTTGCTGAATCTTTGCCGGTGTAACCGAATAAACATCCACCTCTGAAATACTCGACTGCAAACCACGGATGGGTTTGTTGATGGCTATACGCCTCGGAGTGTCGACCGCCACCCACAGATTTTTCCACTGTAATAGTGTTGTTACTTTTGTCTCAAATATATATATGTGTTTAAAAAAATATACATAAAAAATATACATTTTTTATGACCAATCATTTCTTCCTGGATACTTAACAAATATTCGGTAAATGAACAAGCAACATTCGTTTCATACGCGTAATTAAAAATCATCGTCCATCCCCTACGCATCCGAATTTTCCTGTCCATTACAATCGCATTGCTGCTGGCCGACGTCGGTTTAGTTCGCGACTTGTCCTTCGCAGCAAACCTCACTACGGTCATCGGCGACATCGTCCTGACCTATGGCCTTTTTGTTTTAGTCGGCGGACGCGGTGTTCATCAAAACGACTAGCTAATATCTGCTTAGTCAATTTGTCCCAATGATTTCGTAATTACCGTCGATCTGATGACCACGATTCCAATGATGCGCTCGTCCCTGCGCGTGCATCGGAACGGGTTCTGTTGCCAGCCGTTGCATAACGGACGTAAAGGGGGCGGAAAAATGTGTCGTCGAACGGAACACCGAGAGAAATTATAGACAAATGCTTTAAACGGGTCAACCGACGTGCCGATACAGGCCCACATTTCGGGGACCCACCGTGGACAATGTCCTGACGTTTCATGTATCACAGCGTGTTTGCCTCGACCAGACAATGGATATCCTGACGTAGCATAAATTTAACTTTTGCGCTTGTATATAACATGCATTTTAACGGTACCGCGCGCATACAGCATACCGAGTGCAGCAGGCGACACTATTACAGGGAATTACCCGATACGTAAAGCAGCGTCGTCGTTTGTTGCCTAAGAAGTTTGTTACGTGTGGGGACGCAGCTGTGAAGAACGCCACAGCCCAATCGGTCGAGCACCATTATGTAGAAGGCCCATCGGGCTGGACAGTGCCTGTTCCGGATAAATACGTCTATGGTTCCATGAAGATTGATATCAGCCGTCACTTGCAAGGGACCACGAGGTCCTTCCAAGAAACCTCTTGGTCCTGGCTAACGGCCTGGTAGACGGCCAACGAGCCAGGGTGAATGGGCAGCAGATGACCGACAAACCAAAGCACTCGTTTGTTCCAGAGCTAAGGAAGAAAGCCTAGCGGATAGAATCCAACCGAGGCGAACGTCGCGGACTTCCTAGACCTGATCAGGCAACATGGTCGTATATGAGACACTATTCGATCACAAGGTTTGCATTCAGCTTTTCTATGGGATAATGACATCTGATGATGGAAGTCCCAATTCTAGGGCCGCTGCACTCATAGTCACTGCTAACGCTACCTCAGATATTTTGCAAGCTTGAGTGGCTTTACACATTCGCTTTAATCTGATGTGACTATCGACTAAGTTATAAGTGATTAACCATGGTTGTGACCAGCATTTCAAAGGGTGTGTCATCAAGGCCAACAACGTAGGCCTCTCACTTATTTAATCTACGTTACGCAACCGTGACTATCCTCGCGCAAAAAGAATTCGAATAGCATGCGTGTACGCACCTATTATCGAGCATACAGGCCTTAGTTCGTTGGAATCTATGTCGAGTTACTCGATTCAGTCGATACAATTATTCGTAGGCCTGCATAACCTATTCTTAATTGCATTTTCTATCGGGTATATAAAACGAAACGAAATTCAAACGAACCTGGCACACGAGAATTGCGCGTTACAGTTACCGCGCACTGCCTTTTGCAGATCACAGATGTTGGTAAAACCTCGCTGTTAGGAACCGAATTTATTAGTAAGCATTCATAATATCAACGCCAAGAATACCGATTGTCGAGCCGAAGAGACGGACGCCATCAAGTGTACCACAGGTACCTTGCTATTACCAATAGTCGCGGTAATAGTGGTTTCAAGTTTTTATGGCGACATTAGAAAAAAAGCAACCTTGAAACTCCACCTTGTGTCTAGCGGGCAACATAGGGTCACGCTGGCCTGCCAGTGAACAACACACGGTCTCCCCCTTTGAGGGCCGTAGGACAAACACGTATCAAGAAAGCCTTGTAACTTGCATATGCGTTAACAACGTCAGTTGATACCATTAGAAACATTGTCATAACAGCACCACGAAATGCTGCTTAATCTTCTTTCTCTGACAGCGTCTATTTGACTACTATGGACTGGTGACCACGATCGAAATGCGTTGCATTGTTGCAAGTTTTCTCTCTTCCTTTGAAGGCTTTGAATATTACCGCGTTACGCGTTGCTATATTACCCGTTTTGTTTGCAGGAGCCTTCGCGGTGGCCTTCGCTGAAACGGTTCTATTCGCTGCTTACACTTAGCCTTGCTCTGGCCCAAGAAGCCGGCACGGACCTCGAAGTCGACAAGGGAAATCAGTGACAACGTCAGCCAAAGAATCTCCTAACGGGTTTTGGTCGAAGCAGAACGGTCTATCACAAACCTGGCAAGGACTCGTCTCGCCCCCTCCAAGGTTTCCTCTTCGTTTGTCTGATATCACAATATGTCATGCAGCTGATTTCAGCGAGGTGCAATAATCGTTCAGGTAGTTAAACCGCTTAGATCCTTGAGGCGAAGGGAATGTCTACGCAGAGCGAAAGGCCCTTGGCCGTGACTCGCGCGCGTTGTCTCACACAGAGGAAACAAAAAAGCTTTAAACAGGCCTTAAATCGAGCAGGCCCAGGTGCTCGCAACGGTAAGCAACAGTTACAGTGGCAACACGATTAGACTTGGGCAGATACGAACGTCTTGAACTGCATCAGCGAGCGATTGAATGTCCACGCGCTAAACAAAGCTGCAATTGGGGTTTCAATTGGGGAACATGAGCGTAGTTTAGACGGCGATTATCAGCGATGTCTATGAAAATTGTACGCCTGACAGAGCCTTTCATGGTAGTTCTGTGGACCGTACCGGGCGACTTTTGTAACCATACTTTTCGTTTAATGCTATGGCCATTGATACTGGTATTTGCTAATTTAAGCGTACCTAATATCATGCAGCACTACCTTTAGAACGAACCTAGAAATCGCATTGCCCAGCTGATGCCACATATTTACCACTTTCATTATTTACACATTATACTCATCATATTCGTATCACAGCTGTGAATTGAATACGTTAGCCGTTTTGGCTCACGAAATTTTAGCCCTCTCGCCTTGCAGCACTCTACGTTGGCTTTACGCCAATCAAAGATATACATTTTACCAATTAGGCGAACGCAAGCGCGTGTCAACATGTCCACCTTGCGGTTTGGTGAAACGCGCATCGCCATATTGTGGCTCACCCTGTTCAGCGCTCTCCGGCGAGGTTGGTGCTTCTAACGTTTTCTTCTAAGTTTATGGACGCTGTCATTGCTGCTGAACCCACTACTCTGCATGAATTTACGAAGCGCAAATTTAGTTGTTTTTAATGACGCGACCATCGCGTGCCCAGCCGGGCGCGTGGCGATAGCGCTCGACCTTGTGGACCTATTTCAAGTCATCAGATGGTGGCCATACTGATGGCCACACTGAGCGCTTTGTGTCACTGTCACGTTTTCTCCAGCTCGTTTTCGCTACTCAAGAGTTCATGGGAGGTACGCGTCGTGCGTTTGATGATGAGCCTGCGCAACGACAGCGCCATTCTACTCCGAGGCCTGGGGCGAGTGGGGGCCTTAGTGAAATTTTTGTTTATTGCCCTGATGCAAGAACGCGAAGGGCGTGCGTCAAGTGCTCGTAGTTGCCGCATGGGTGAGCCATAGCTCTTTTTTATTACGATCTAAGTGAAAGTCCTGTCGTGTTCCTAGCGCAGCATTAATTTGAGGTAACGGGGTTGAGAGAGTTGCGGGGGCGTCCGGTTGGAATCTCGCGAGGCATTTTACAAGTCGAAGTGGTCTTGACACGCGGTGACGGTAATAACAATTTTTTTCCTAATACATACAATGTGGATAATATGTTTAAACTGCTGGATGTGTCTTAACCGTCTAAAAGGCAAGCCACAGTCATCGAGCGATATTTAACATCTAGAAAATCGTTTGAGACTGCATCCT
>MNPL01008069.1:2428-31666 GCA_002081605.1 Tropilaelaps mercedesae | reverse complement strand
TATATATATATATATATATATATATATATAAAGAAGTGAAACATTAGCGCTGGAAAAATATAGTTTTTTATAGGCTTGTATAGATTTTGACAACAGCCGGCTTAGAAGAAGCCTCCGGACATTATAGCTTGGTGAATCCTTACAAAGCAAGCAGATCGGCACTATTGTGACCGAATAGGCAATCCGGGCAGTGTGGACTGAAACTTACGCTATAAATCGAACGAAAATAGGCTTGCACCAAATGGAAAAAGATCTTGTAGCTAGTTTTAAACGTATCAGACAGAATATATTTTGAAATCTCTACTTCTACTCGTATCCTCAGGCTCGCCATTTAAAATATGCATTGAAACCACGGACTCGGTTCCGTACTACTAGTTTTGCAGTTCACAAAACGTTTTTAAAAAGTCTATGTAGAATAGGCGTGGAGGAAAGGCGTAGCGCGTTACTAACATTTTTGATCCTACTATATTTGTACATGGTTTTCTGGGGCTTTCTTCCACTATAAAGGTTACATGTCTCAATTTTCCACATCTTCTTCGGACAAGATAAATGATATCAGAAATTAGAGACTCACTTTAAAAGATAGACACCACAAAATCTATATAATGTCTTTCTTTGTTTACTTCAATTCTTATAATGTAGATAGGATGCGCAGTGGATAGAAACCCTTTTATGTGAAATTAGTGGCACATAGCTTTATTCCTAGCAAGGCTTTTTAGATGTTTGGCCGTCAGCTTGTTGTCGCTTCTCGACTGTTTGGCTCAGATCAAACTTGTCGTTTATGCTGAAAACGGCAGCAGAATAAAGCATGTCATAAAAGCGCAAAGATTTCTCCATGCCTATTGCTTTTTTGGAGATGCTTGCAAATATGTATGTGCAAGTCTTTAAAGTAACGAACTATAAGGTCGAACAGACACCCGCAGCTGTTATCTATAGCTGGCTACCAATTTTATATATTTTAATATGTATTGTCTTAGGCTGATAAATACTGCAGGGAAACAACTTATTCCTAAATCAGTTTGTGGCACGTAAAATAGGGTTCGAGTTGTATGTGTGAGAAACGGTCTTTCTGTTGCTGTCAGTTTATAGCCTTAAGAAAAATGCGTAAATCGGGCATGTGGGAAAGGATTGCTATATTGAGGTTCTGGCAGTCTATTAATTTAGCTCACGTTTTTGTAAAGACGGTTGAAGAAAACAACCTTGTTAGTTGAAGTAATTACGGAGGGCTAATATTAACTTATATATCAAGAAACAAAAGGAAAATGAGGTTTTCGAAGAAAATACGCGTTACTGTTTTTTCTCTACCGATGGTCTTTCTATCAGGGTTATGCGAACATGCCTACATCTAAGCAGACAGAATGTATTTTATTTAGCGTTTTTGTAGTGGACGTGGCTTCCGGCACAGGCAGGATTCATTCTTTGGCCAAAGAGTCTGCTTACATAGGCTCCGTTTTTGTGTTTGCTCCATAACTAGACACTTTATTTTTAAATTAGTTCCAAACGTCAAGTTTTTAGACAACTCTGGCTGTGGCATTATGCTAAATTGAACACACTACTTTATTCCGAATCTCTAAATTGCAACTACGTACACAATAGATGTATACTTTTTTAAAAGAGGATGCGTGCATCCTCATTTAATTTCTTTCTAAGGATACTAAATGTGTGTAGCCTCTAAGGCAAAATGTGACTGTTTTTCATCGGACACGAGTCCGCTGTGACACGAACAAGTACAGTTGTTATGGTCGCCAAATGGACAGATGATTCCGGGAAGAAGGCACCCTTATTTGTATTGTGTACTCTGATTTTACATTACGCATGCGGCTTCTATTCACCCCTAAATTATTTCCTACGCTTCTTCTAGTGCGCACCTATATTACATTTAAATTTGACCTATACATAAGACCTTGCAGTACTGAATATCTCATCTTAGTGACACGAAACTCGAACATCTTGGTCCATGCTGCAATTCCATTAACAGCGGAAATCAATGAATCGCTTAGGTATGTGTCAAATTCTGGAAAAGATAGTCCTGGGGAACTTCCGCCTAAATATGATGTACCGTACGATGTCTTTACATATATAAAGTTGCGCATATTGTAACTTCCGATAACTTACTCAACTATTGATAGAGGTATGTCATAATACAATGACTCTTGATTGAGCTTCAACGTATTTTTTTAATGGCTGGTCCAATCGATTGTAATGCATACAAACATCTGTGGGATTAGACAGTGGGGATGATTTGGAATATTACACAAATCGAAATAAGAGGTGCCTCTAGAAGAGATGCGGAGGGTAAGTCAACAGGTGGACCTAGCTAGGCTTACGAAAAGAACCATTCGCATTTCAACGCTTCGTTTGATAACCACTACGTAGTTTTGAAATTATTAGCGAAAATGGCTCTTGAGACCTCACTTAGTCTCGATATTGACTCGACTTTAAATAAAATAAACGTGTGTGATATGGCAAAAACCCGTGTTGAAGTCATTGCCTCTGTCCTCCCTTGAACGGCCAAACGAACTTTCTATTTTGAACCGTGCGTGCTATACGAATTTCATAACACGTTGCAGACAAAAAGTTTTTAAATATTTGTATATAATGGCTTTTATTAAGTATACTCTACTATAAGCTCTGTAGTCGAGAAAATCCGTATCTACGATATTAAGAAGTACTTTGTACTTTATGAAGCATCGCAGGTCTCGAATAGGATTGTGGAGTTTCGCCCAATATAGGCGATTTACAGGTCTAATATAACCCGTACGCTGGAACCGTTGTATTTGTATCGCAGCATGATGATAGCCAAAGTTTACCGAATATAGCAAGTAGTTTAACATTACAGAAGCCGATCAGATCTGCAGGTAAGTTGTCTGTAAGGTCGTAAAGCATTAACGCTCTCGCTCGAGCTGTAACTTCTACGAGGGACAGCTCACGAATTGTGCCTCATCCTCTACCCAAGCTACACTACGACAATAGTCGTCAACCAAAAGCGGATCGTTTCCAACTGGAGTGGTTCCGTTCCGAGCCACAATCCTACGAACTGACCTGCTGACCTCGACCAGTCTGTCGCCATTGTGGCTTAACGCTAACGGACGCTTACCCCTGATAGAGTCAGGTAGTAAAGGCCGCTTTGGCCATTTTGTTTCTCGTAAAAATATTACGACGCCTCGTAGCAGTCTAATTTATCTCTCATTGAGTGTACCTCCGACGTGCTGGCACGTTCAGCACGTGACTGGAAACGGGCTCCGTTGCGGGAACGGGTGTATGTTGTCGAGGAACTGACGGGGAGATGCGATATCCAGCTTGCTGTGATAGGAGACGCACGCTAATAAAACGCTGTTCATCCCGCGCAAAAACAGATCATTATAGTAATCCAGTGCGTTTAAAATCGTATCTTCTGAAGATTAGCTTCGTTAGTCAGAAGACCCGGCTCAGACATGAGCGAAGCCCGTGCCCACCGGGCTCATAGCGTTCTTCGCTCTTCCTCAAGCGGAAGATTCATTAAGAAGACATCACCGTTCGTCGTTATAAAGAAAAAACAAGTGACACGTGTCCACGAAAGAACCCCAAGTTACTAATCCATACACTGCAAGACTACGTACTACGTGCAAGCTGGTTGAAAGCCCACTAGTAACTGATTCAGGGTTTTAAATATTACCTTAATAACCTGCTGCGACTGTTCAGGCTGATTTAGTATTTCTATTAGTATAGCCCATGGCTTTACTTCGGTCGTTTTGTCGCTATTCTCAGATTTTCGATGACATAAACGCTGATTGTTTGATTGATTGAGACCAGATGATTATAGGCGGAGATCGGCAGACCAAAATGCCTTGAACTATATTTAAAGATGTTAAACAATCTTTTTGCAAATATGAGGAAACGGCAGCCATATTATAGTATGTAGTGACTAGTCTTCACCTTTAGCCATATCTCGCTAGGCAACAGCTTTGGAAGTCAATCGCCGGTAAAACCGAAAACAATGGCTTTAACTATTACCTATAAGTGTGTGACAGCACCCATAGATTGTGCTGATACGCAAGAATAATACGTCTCGACGGTGCAGTTCAAACGGACCTAAATACCGAGAGAAGCCTAGTCTGAATCCAAACATACCATTTACTGGCGTAAAATGGCTGGCGTAAGAAATAGACGGTACATTTGTATACTTACAGCTTGGTCAACGTTGCGCGAGGTATTTCGAGGAATACTACCGACTTAGAGGAACTCTCCGCAAAAAAGGAGAAAGTTTATAAAATTGATTAAAGGTATTCTATGTAGCTGTAAAACTGTGAAAGGCTATCCACTATCAGGAAAATGGAAAAATATCTGTCGTCTTTTAACGACCACCACGTAATTCACTCCGGGTAGGTCTAGCGTAGTGGGTCGGCTCATGGATATATGTTAATGAATGACCACGCCACATTGCCTCAGGTGGGAGCCTCACATGTAGTAAAGGCCAAGACAAGTGCCTATAATTGGCAGTTTTTTATGGCTAACTGGAATGCGTGATAGAGTAATATCTAGCGTGCTAAAAACGTCTCTAGCACAGACAATCAGCTAATTTGTTAGTAATAGTGCTAAATAAAGCAAATTTTTGCAATCTACTATGATATTCGTCTAGCCATAAACATACCAAGCTTTTACCAAGCTTTCTAGAATTTAAAATGCGAAAAGCGCTCCTTATTGCGTCTCCATGGGTTTCAGTTCTGCGTATCCTGCGTCCTCGAAAAAACGCTATATTTTTAATTTGTACTCGTTTTGCTACTTTTAATGCAATTGGTACCAAATAAAGTTCTAGCGTTTAACATGCACTAATTTTTGCTAAATAAATATATTTTTCTACCTGGCTCTTAGTTTTTCCCCATTGTGACCCGATGTCGGTTTTTGCTATAGGTTCAAGTTTTCGGTTCACCGTCCAAAAGCAGTCTTGCGTGATTGATAGTGAATCTTTCAATCGCATATGCAGGCAAGGCTGATCCGTTGGACTCATCTGAAATTCATAAGCCTATTCTCACAAGAAGACTCTCAGGAGGGTACAAAATCCTTCTTTGCGCCTTCCTCTGTTTTAAGCAATATAGTTCGTAATTGGATATGATGAAGCTTTTATGAACACTAGAATAAGGTATAGGCGCCGCCGCACGCGGTGCGCAGGCCGCCTCGCGACTTGGGACTGATATAATTTAGTTCCTGATATATCTATATTGAATTCTACACCGATATTCTTTTCGCTGTGGGCTGTTAAAGATAATTCAAGGTTCACGATATACATACTTGATTTAGTTTATGAGCTTCCGTGTGTTATGTGATTCACGGACAAACTACAATTGCATGGTAAGAAAAGCGTTAGGTTGCCTCAATGTAATGTAGGCATGGACGATTTCTGTTGCATGCCATACTCCATGACTTCATTATCTGCAAGCCTTCTACTATAAGAGAATGAAATTCTTATCCACTCAGTGTGGTCTGAATGCTCACTCACAGAAAATGCAACTCACAGAATTCAGCATGTTAGCATTTATACGGCATTTTTTAAATGCTCTACGTCAAGCTTCCTGGCAATTCCAAGCAATATTACGTAAAGCAACAATGAATTAGTATTTTTCGTTAGTTCAAAATAGATAGTCACACGGTTCTTGGAATTTTTGCGCGTATTATAAATTTATACTTTGGCAATACTTATGGTGACATGGTAGTCCACTGACTGCTTTATTTTCTGAGTCTTGTGTCATCGGAGACACCAGCAGAAGTGCTGATGTCATATGTAAAGTTAACGCTTAAATAAAGTTATTCATTATAGATACGGCACTCAATCAGATAGTGTGATTGCTATGATATGCCTAAAACTTGATATTAATTTTATATTTCTCAAAAGGTACATTAGTATCGGTAGTAAAACCACAGTCGTTAAAGCGTGGAGTATGTTCTGGCACGTCGACCGTTTATAAGATCTGCATGATTTGTGTAGTGTCGAAGAATGCAGTCTCTACGGAAGGATTTGATGATGCCTAGACAGCCAATCATTAGATATTTTTAGTAGACAAGTGAGCTCTTTAAGGTAATAGACACGCGCAGAGGCACCCCTTCTGCATTTGTGTATGTGTGCAAAATAGTGAAGCTGCATAAGCTCAAGCGAGATCACAATGGCTCAGAGTTAGTCAACGATAAGCTGCCCAACTGGAATGAAAATAAATAAAAGTCGTAACCCGAAGACCATATCGCCATAGTTTTGCTTTTACAGGTAATATTTAGCTAATTAGAAGATTCTAAACAAAATAGAGGGATCTTCTGTATTAAATACTATCCTATGTTACCACGTGGAATATATGAGGTTTTAAGCGAGCCAGCTGTCAATTAGGCCCCCGCTACTATACAATTCCACTGAATTATAACTAGACTCCAGAAAATCGTATCGCCTATTTTATTACTCTTTATTTGCCATTTTCTAAACATATTGAGTAAAGTTTGGAAGTAATACATAATCAAGTGTCAAAAAATCACCTCGGGTCGTACTAACGGGCGATTAACATAAAGTGTCTTTTATTATTATATTATTATTATTATCATTATTATTACTATTATTGATATTATTAATATTATTATTATTATATAGTTTTCATTACACAGAAACACTCATTGGTTAGCAGTTGTCTTACCTTCAACAAACAAGTTCAGGTATTCAGGTGAATCGTAGTCACATTATCTTGTAAAGAACGATGTTGCACATTGTAAACGGTCAAAATATGTCTGATGTGAATATGCGACAACAACAAACTTTAGTCTTTATAAGCTTTGACCTTTCAGATCTGCCAAAAGCATCTATTTTTCCACTGTTGCACTTAGACGTGTAGTAGTAAAGCAGTTGCTTTTACCGCTGCGAATATGACACGCCGTTCATGGCATCCACTTTCATCAGTTTGAAAGGAATCTCATCATCATGGCGGGTACTCAATCTCCTTAGACAAGTTGACTTTTCATTCGGTACGCCCACCTTCTCCACAGATCCAGCACTATTATGTACGTTGCCCTAATCATGTTGTTTCATTGGCTTCTTCCTTTTTTACGTTTTTAGCGTTCATGAACCCTTGCGTCTGGATAGCTTTGATTCTGCGCGAATGTTAGCGAGTTTATGGGGACAAAACGGTGGGAGCAATTGTTTTGTAGAACCAACTGCAAGAGCGTCTTATGCAAGGCCTGTTACATCGCTCCGAAGGTTATTCCACTTTATAAATCTATATATGTTCATCGTAAATTTGTAAGGAACATTTCAGAACAATAAGCTATCAATAAATTTACGGTAGGAGTCGATAGCTATGGAGACCCTGTGTGTACAGTCTTGCCCTGTCACTTTCATAGTTAGGGGTTCGAGACCCATCTGAAGCTCAATTGTTTTGTGAAAGCCTATATCGTCTTTCAATAGGCTTTCACCTAACCGCTTTGTTAAATTCGTCTCTAACGACATCGACTAACCTAGTCGATTAACCACGGTCACTGCTCTGTTTACCGTGTTCCATAGCAGTGAACAGCTGATAATGGCATAAAGTTAGATTATCGTGAAATTCTGCTTTTGGCGAACCAACGACAGTCAACGGAGTTATAGGTCCAAGTCAGCCGGCGTTACCGAAAGTTCAATTCCGACAGCCCGTAGGCTCCAAGCTAGGTCATGAGCCAGCTCTTACCAAAGGGAGATATAAGACTTAGCTACCGAGTGTAATTGACCACATATACAGCAACGCAACCGGTTAGAGGAGCGTACGGAACGGCATTGTAGGCGGGGGGGAATATGGGACAAGTAAGATAAGATGGATGAGAATGCGGACTGATGTAAATGCATTATAAGACACGATGCACAGTAGCGGTCAAGGCGGAAGTGAGAAGCATGTGAACAACACTACAAGCAACTAGGTCAGAAAAAGCAAATCCAATTTTTTCTTTATATCAATCGTAGTCTTGTCTCACTGCCTTTCTGCCGCGCCTTGACAATGTACCTAGCATCCACATCATCAGGGAACGATATACACCAAGAATCGCCAGCCTGGGCTTGCGACTTTGCCGGATGTGACACATATACCCTCTTGACCCAGTCAGTTAATGATGGATCTCCCGGCTTACTTTGCTGGGACAAAATCCTCTAGCCATTGGGGCCTCAGCGTACAATAAAAATTCGCATGTCGCTCAGCACTCGTTGGGAATTCATGGCTAATATCGTCGGATTATTGTGTACGTAGATTATAGCACATGTAACGGTCTAATGTATAATGGTCTCTCTTCAATGCATGCGGATACTCATAAGCTGTACCAAAAACATTGCAATATTTTCAAAAAACAAACGAAAAACGCGTTGCCAAGATATTTCATTTTCTTTTCAAATGTGACCCTGATATTTTTTGCCGCATGTCGCATAGTCGATGATAACTATGTAGCATATTGAGCTATTGTGGGAATATTTTAACGGAGGCTTAATTTCTCATAGCTGAGATGCCCGTTGATATTTTTTCAGCAAGCTTTTTTACGGTTATGTGTCTATTGTTTTTTCTTGCGAATGAAACTATATTCTTAGCATAGCACCCTCTATACTGTAGTATATATTTTTATTTACTTTATTTTTACCAATATGTGCCGCTCTATTACAGCCTGAAAAATTGGAATGGAATTTTTCAGGTTGTAATAGATTTAGGATCGATTTAAGACAAATTTAAGACTCTCACGTGTCACTCGACATTATAACTACATTTCAAAAGAATTAGCCAAACGAATGAGCTGACCCCGAAAATAACGGAAAAATGACAAGACGTCTTGAACTAGAGACCAGTTCGCAGTCTATTCAACAGGTAATGTTCTCTGAAAAGCAGTCACATAAATAGTTGTCAATGCGCATCTTTGTTATTTAGGAGAGATTGTACGCTGGGTTTGAATGATATATTAAAGTTTACTAGATTACTGCTCCAATTGAAATATAAATGACCCTTTAATAACATATGTAAGTACTGACGTCCTAGTATCTTAGAAAAATTTTGATACGAAGTTAAATGCATGCTTCGCACGTTAGGCAATCTGACCAGGAGTCCCTATCTGAATTATTCCCGACCAAAATGCTGACCCACTCACACGATCTACTTGTTTTCAGTCATGTCAGCGTCGCCGGCTCGTGATGTTTCCGGGTACATTTTAGTTTCGCCTTATTTTAGAACAAAAGGTGTTGAGTATCTGCTTAAGAACAATGGAATATACGACCACATGCGTTATTTGCCATGCGAAACGAGCTCGTCCAAGAAATTCTAAGAGGACTGTAGTAACAATCTGATCTTGCCTTAGATAACAGGTGGTCTTGAGACTACGTTATATGTAGACATAGGGAAATACTCAAATAACGACGTTTAATTTCAGCTCAACAATTTGCCGTGTTTAGCGATATAATTAGGTTTGCAAGGGTTGCCAACCCTTTTCAAAAATTAATCCCTTATTCTCTCATCCTGGAATAGTACTCGATCTTTTTTTAGTTGCTTGAGTTTATAAAATAAACTGTCGGTGTAACCACATCAGAGTATTCTATTTGTGTAATGGAGTTATGAAATTGATGGAGTTATGTTCCTCTGCCGCAAAGAAAGAAATAACTACCCTCGTTCTCCGCAACTATGCAAACTACACCGAGTGAGAATACATCCAATGAGTAGGGCGGATCGTGCCGGCGACTACTTCAGACAGAATAAGGCTCCTGCCTATTCCTCCTATGTGAGACTCCGATGTGGAAAAATATCGGTCTACAGAGGACACCTACCCTACGAGTGAGACATAGATTGTACACCATATGTAAACATTTGAATTTTTCAATACACACTCAGGTGAAGCCCTCAATACACTCTCAGGTGAAATCGACAATATGTACTGCAAGGTTCGGAACACTGGGTACTCGAAAGATACCCATGTGACATCTTCCAAGCTTTCGTTGCAGCATCTTGTTTTAGATCAAAATTTAGATCGTCCAGTCGATTATCTATCTAACTACCATTAACCCGAATAGACTAGGCCAAACAGATGAGTTAAGTCTGCAAACTCATGTTTATTCCCGATGCACGTATCCAGTGAATTCCTGAGGTGCGAACTAAACGTTGTATCAACCCAGCTCATTTCTTCGAGCGAGGGTATTGTTAATTGTTAACACTCATGATGGAATACCATCATATATTGTTAAACTTTTTGTCCTTATTTCGAAGCTTGGCGTATTACATAGAAACGTATTTCAATCTAGAAAGAAAGAGGTAATCCATACTGGACTAAAGAACGATGAGAGAAAATACAGAAGGTTCTGTCGAATTGAACCCGTATGAGTATTTTCGGATTTCAGCACTGTAGAAGCCGGTATTCGTTTGTACAGGATTGGCGAGGCGGTATTTGTCAACTCTTGCACTTACACCTAGATATAAGATCAGAATAGGTCGTCATATCATATTGGTCGTCACACATGAAAACATTTTTCGACACCGAAAGATTTCGATAAAGCATATTGACACGAACGTGGCTTTCTCGAGCACAGTTATTGGTAGATTTCAATGGAATATATAAAACAATGTCGCAAGATAGAATAGACTAGACCGACTAGTTAAGGGCAGCTGTCCGTTAGTTTTACGTAGAGCTGTAAGAAGACGATCATTTTAATGAGTTAAACTGTCATGTTTTATGCTGTAGTTTAAGGTAGATGTCGACGGAGTGGTACGTACGGCGCACTTATCATCTTCTATCACTTTACCAGCTTTTAACGACGTCCAATAATGTATCGACTTCTGCACACGCGTCGTACCTGGGTGGCTGGAGCTTTGATAAATTATTACGAGCTAGCGTTGCAAGGTAAATATAGTGCTCCATGGAGTACAAATTGCAGTGGAATTTGGGAAAATGTACGCCAAAAGATCTACTTGTGAAAAGATCTATTAGGTATTTAGATCTGGGATCCTTCGTGGTAATGTTTCCGATGTCGTTGCTGTTCGTGCCACAACAGACTGGCGGTGGTAATGCGACGATTCCGCTGAAATTGCACACTGGAACACGGTTTTATTAATCATTAATTTTTTGATGCACTGCGATGTAAGTCACTTCCGTAACGCTAACGTTGTAAAGGAAGGACTGAGAACATTCTAACAGGACAGTAAATCAATAGGTCATTATTATTAAAGAAACCATTGGCATTTGGAGAAACGCTATACTTAAAGAAAAAGAGCTTTTTACTAAAAAAAATACATAGAATAACACCAAACTGCAAACTGTATCTAGCTTATATATGACAATTACGAAGGCTTGATGCCAGCACGTAAGCTTCTATTTGTAGTGCATAAGCAAACCAGATTAAGTTCAGTACCCACGAGTCCAAGCAACTCTGACCCAGTGCATGACGCGCTCAATCCCGGAACGCTTTTGAGATTGAAAAAAGTTCTAAGAGGCTAATCAACAGAAGTCGATGAATTTCCACCTCAAGTGATGACAATCCAAATAATCGTGCAAAAGCCGATCACTCCGCGGCTTCCAGGCGGCGTCACGCTAGCTCTACGCTCTTAGAAGTAAACTGATCTCCTAAACAACATCGCTCCGACCCAACCACCCCGCATGAAGGCCAAACGCAATAGGAACAAGCTAACGGTGAAAAAGGAAATAAAGACTACAAAAGGGCAACAATGAATGGACGCGAGCTAAAGGCCTCTGTCGATTAACACCCGATGACGCGTGTGCATTTTAAATGAACCAGACTTCCAACGAGGAAACAGCATGCTCTTGACTACGTATGACAACGATAACTCTTTTGTACTGCCAGACTGGCATGCGTTTAAGTGTTGTCTTTGCATGCTTGAAACGTTTCGGATCTAGGTAAAGTATTCGACATAGAGGTCAACATAGCAATCTCTGGGGAAATCTTCGTGCTATTAGCAATCCTTGTGGCATGATACGATATCTAAAATTATACTCCAAGAAATATCTTCGTATCTAGGATTTACCCTCGATTCTAACGTCAGCGTCTGGAATAATCTGTTTGTGTGTAGATGTTCCGAATAGTGTGGTGATTTTTCTAGCTATAATGCTAATACATCACTCTTCGTAGCCGTGGCAGACGATTAGTCTTTCCAAAAGCCATCAGCACATTGCAGGGTTACCCTGATAACTGAATTTTCGTCTCAGCAAAACATAACTACCTATACGAGTTATCTGGCTTGCTTGCTCATTGCTCTGTCCTAAGTCATGTTTACGCTCATGCGCTCGGAGGTGCTGTTCAGCCTTATTCCATTAGCTATTCGGTCTGTGGGCACGTCTAGCTTGTTGGCTGCTTTTTTCCCTATGGGGATATCCTTACCTAGACCGAGCTCTGCCCAATTTATCGGATTACCAGGTTCACTTCCATGGGTCAAGTGTCAGATTGGTTATGCCATAACAGAAAGCTATACGAAAATCTGATTATAGACTCACCTCAGATACACACATGCACTACATCTTAAAGGAGTTCAAGAGAAGGGGCAAGACTTGGATCCTACACGGCCCCTTATGTGGTTTTAGTGAAACAGCTGGCACGTAGGCAGGGCGTAATCCTCAGTCAGCCGTCACTGATATCCTTAGAGGTACAGAAGGACTGCACGACTCAAAATCAAGCCTATCGAATCTCTCCGGGGGGTGCCTCACAGATACGTGCAAGGCTGGAACGTCTACTGCCACCAATGCATCGGAAAGTTCATTTGTCGCAATATGAAAACGTAGTGTGATTCTGCCTTGCCATTACACCGTTTCCTTTTCGATATTTGCGCCGGAAAAAGACACGTGTATAAGAAAATGTATACGTTCGTATACTCCTGAAAAATATTTTTTCTATATTTTTTTCATTTCTTAGGGCTGAAGAAAATGAAGAAAACAAATATATGACAATTACAGGTTCAGTGAGTGGTAAATGTATCACCGACCGTTTATCGCGATTAGAACGAACGAAAAAACATGTGTGTGATACTCGTCAAAAACATAGTAAAATGGTTATCAACGTAGCTCTGCCCACACATACTGCCGTGCTTCGCCAAGACCTTGCCTTAATTTCCCCCTTCACATTGAAGTCGGTTCAAAGACCAACTACTTTTATTTTTCATAAACTTTCAGTTATAGCAGTGTTGTCTGAAGTATCTACTGATCAGATTTCAATTTCTTGAAGTGTGCTGATTGCATTCTGAATATGAGTTTTTTCAGATTAGTCTTTAATTATGAGTTTGCCAACGTCCACCCCATATGATCCGCTCGATATAGGTATCTAGAGTATTTGTATGGTAGAAGCAATAATATGATTGCTGAGAGATTCATATAATGCAGGAGATAGTTGGGTTCTGCTGAATTCACTGTCCCAAGAAACGAATAACTTCATATAAGTTAGTCGTTTCTTGGGACAGTGAATTCAGCAGAACCCAACTATCTCCTGAATTAGTAATCAGCGTTGTTCGTGCGCTGCTAATAATCCGTTATAGTCCGAATAGCCCGTTTCTATTTTCACCGCCCGTTTATTCACCCACGTAATCCTTGGTGATCCCAATCCATCGCCTAAAATGGCCGATCCAAAGGGCTCTCAAAGAACAAAATAACGGTAGATTATAGACTGAAGTTAACCAGCAAAAGCTTTAAACGTTATATTCTGACAATTAAATCTTACTTTTTATAATGAAGTATGATAGCATGGGTTTTTTCTTTTGGAAAACGTCCCCCTGCAGTGTGGTCGTATTCATCGATGCAGAGCTTAGCACTAGAAAGATCGAAGGCCGATTCTCAATGCTAAAACCTAATAACAATTTTTCTTCCAGTTTTTCTGGTGTTAATTATAGAATTATAGAATTAATTATTGAATACTCATTGGAAAAGAGGGAAGCTGGAAAAATGTTTGAGCACGTCCTATGTTATTATTAATATATTTAAGCCGTATACAGCAAAATAAGAAATGAACTTTCTACGACGAAATTTAGAGCCTAGTCTTGGTGTCTTATTAAGCGGCCAAATATGAAAGTTCTGAGCATTTGTTTAGGTGATACAATGTCATGCTGCTCAGCGACCGGTTAGATACGCTATGTGCAGTTGGTAGCATTAGTTCTTCGGGGCACCTGAAGAGCAAATGACATTGTTTACATACGAACTCGCAAAATACAGTTTTTAACGGATATGGTTATTACATTCGGAACAATCGTGTCAATGTACGTCTTCGCTTAGATCTCACTGAATATAGAAAAATTTGTGAGAAAACCTTGATCTACCTTCACGCCAAGTTGATTTGAACCTTGACCACATTTTAGAAGAAGGTGCAAATAAGTTTTCCTTAACACGGGAACCCCCACGAAACAAAGTCAGCATCGAATGGAAGAAACGGAAGAGAAACTCAATAAATTGAAAGGCTTTGGCAGAATTAGCGTAAAATATAGTACTAACGCCGTAAGCTAACGCTAATAGAGCTACTAACATTTAGCTCAATTACCTGTGCTCGAGTAAAGAGGCCTACAAGGTTCGAGTACAACGTGCTATCGCGACAAATTAACCAGTCTATTGAGATGGAAATCGCGATTATATACAACGAAGACTAACGAAATGACACGGTGCTAGGCCTATTAATCTATTAAATTACTTAAAGCCGATAAAGAGCATTAAACGCGACTAAATCAATAACTTAGCTTGTTACTGGCTTCGGTGTATGTTCGAATGCCTATAATAAAACATAGTGATTCAATAATTCAGTTCATACATTAGCCTAATTAATGATTTCTTAACTATCTCAGATGAGAAAATCTAATAGAAACTTACATCGAAAGTAAAGCAACCAAGGGAAGCTGAAATATGAGACGTGTTTCAAGACGTAACTTGGCGACTCGAATGACACATTGAGATAAACATTTATATGTAATATGAACCGTCAGAAGGATATATTCTAGTCATATTATTTGAACAAATTAACATCAAACGAGTGCTACTTTACTAGGTTTTAACCATTCAACTGGCAATTCCTAATACACGTAAACAAAGATAGAGACAACTTGTTGTATCAGCCAAGCTGTATCAGCTGTGCATTTACTCGTATAATCACTCTCATACGCTCTTTGAATGTTGCTCTTGACAGTTTTTGGTGTCACTTCGCCCCCAAACGTTTTTGAGGCGCCCTGTCCTTTGTTTTGAGAATATCAGTGGAATTTCATTAGAGAACAGTTTCAGATAAAAATGTCGTCGACAGCATTTGCCGTTGACAGTAAAAATGATTTCAGTGTTAGAAACATCGCCCGGCAACCGTATAAAACAGAATATGATTCCAGAAGATAAAATAAACGATTATTTCCCTCAGAAACTGTGTCTTTGGGGTTATCTAAGGTTTTATCTACTTCGCAATTACATAACTCATACTATAGAAAATTTATTCTGCTGTGAGTGAAAACTAAGTCGAGGCATTTCAGTTCAAACTTGCATACAGCTTAATCAATCTTTAAGCTGTGTAAGTTGAACTGAGAAGCTCAAATAGGCAATACAATTTTGCAGTGAATGATTCTATTTCGTCGGAGCTGGTCTGCGAGCGATCACAGACGTGATCTGAATTCGTAGCTGTTACGACTTTAGCATCATTGAGTTCGAGGCTGTTGATATGGCGGTGGGATGAATTTTGAATGTACCTGTAAGCTGTCCCGATGTAATCGGTTTATGCAGCATCGATGCCTTAAATGCCGCTCGACGAAACCCCTCCGCATAGAAAACAATTGAGTGTTACATAGTTACATAAACTGTATAGCGCCAACGCGTAGACAGGCAAACACGATCGCAGTTGTATAAACAACGAAATTGAAACGATCCTTCACGATAATTCAAACCCTTTATACAGATGTGTATTGGTAAATAAGTTTGTTTTCAGAATTCTCAACACTATGAACAATAGTTTGATCACGCTGCCACACGTGTATGCGTGCATCTTATATGGGACATTATTCCTTTTAAACGGAAGTTCGTAGTGTGATTTCTTCGATGTGGTTTTTTTTTAACAGAATGTGTTTTTAAAATTAGTGTACGTTTTCAAAGCGAAGTGTGAACACGCGTGCTCGATTTGCGTTAATTTTTCCTAATGATGTGAGCGCAAGTGCTTTATCAAACGGTGCTTGGTTTTCACGTAGCCGTCCACGAAACGATTGATGTCTTGATAGTCACATAAGTAGGATGAGTCAATGGACGCTTATCCGTAAGCAAAATAGCGTTAGCTTCTAGGATCTTGCGGTCTAATAGCGCCAGAATTGGTAAAACTTAGTCCCACATAGTAAAAAACTTAACGTCTAGTAAATATGTCTGGAATGACATTCAGAACTGGAAAATCGGCTCTGATTTCTGCAAGAAATTAACCGATCATTCATTAAAAGTCTCTACTGCTGCATTGGGTTTCAACAAAATAACGACCACCAGTTAACTAATATCGTATTGCGTGCAACCTACAACTGCATCTGTAGTATGTAATTAAACGACACTACCAATTCGTTTACTCTTTGTTTTTGTTCAGCTTGCAACATTTGTGGTAACTGAAAACGTGCACGTTTTTAAAGAAACCTATTTAGGAAAAGACTGGTGGCCTGAATGTCACTCAAAACGCGTCGAGAATTCCTCAAAATGACCTGTATTTTAAAGGCCCGGTGATATCATCAGGAAAGAGATGATATTACTCGACAAAGTTATTCAGGTGGTCGGATGTAAACACTAGTCAATCCTTCTTTCTTAAAAACTGTTTTAAAAACGGCATGAACGGCGCGATTTCAACAAATATCTCGGCGACGTTATTCCTCCACACTCATGCAAAATACATTAGAAAATATTTTTTTTAAAATAAATTTAACATGCAATTTGTGCCTGGGAGAAACCTTATGTCGTAGATATGTCTACAATCACTATAATATTGGCCTATTAACGAAACTACATGTATCACATCGCTGAAAAGCAGAAGTGGAACTAAGAGTGAAATTAAAAACTTAGATTCTGCACCATAAATGCAGAGTGTGCGCTGTTTCGCCGAGGTACGCTTATTGCGTTAGGAGTTCCTTTTGAAGGGCTTTATTCAAATGCATGGTGAAAAAGTAGCATCAATTACATTTTTTGACCATTAATAGCTGCTTCTAATAGGGTGAAAAAAAGGACAAGAAGGTAGCTCAAGAAAATAATTTTTTTTATTACGTCATATTTTATTACGCAATATTATTATTATTATGTCATATTTTTCTTCTTTGACCAATTTCCAAGGTGATATGAAATCAAATATTTTCAAAATAACTGTGTTCTTTTTATTATAAAGTACTAATGCTTCGTGGAAAATTTCATAAGAACAATGTACTTTTTGATTGTTCCATAATAAAACATAAAGAAGCCCTTTCGGAGCACAATTTTTTTGGCCGGAATTGTATAGTACAGGCATTAATAACGTCTGTGTTCCATTCTGGTAATAGTTGAGCGTCCTTTTACTATATATTTTGTCAAACAAATACTACTTATGTGGACGATAGGTAAGCAAAAACTCTCCTGTTTAAACAACGTTACGACGTGGCGTTTCAAAACCTGAATCCGCACAGCTACACATTCTTCTATTATGGCAGAACAATGGTCTCTGCGCGTCTTATACAATCTCACCAACGAAAACAGTCTTGCGCTTAGCACTCCTATTTTTTCGAAGGAGATATTGGTAGTTTCTTGCGATTGTCCTAGTATTTCCCAAGGAAACTGCTTTTCTAGACAGTTTGCCTGTGTCTTTACGCAGAATTATGTTAAAGTTACAGAATTAAATTTAGCTCCTCTGTCCAGAGGCAATTTCCGAACAGCCAAAGCACTATACTAAAAAATGATGTCGCGTGGTTGGCATTTGCGGGAACCCCGATTAGCTATTGGTGGCGAATTCTGTGCGTCTGCTAGCAGGGCACCGGAATCAAGTTGACTTTGATCGTACTTCAATTAAGGCGCGATAAGGTAGAAATTTTACTCAACATTAGATCAACTCCATTGAATTTCTTTGCCAGTTTTTCTTCTAATCTATAGTGGATCACTTAAACCTTCAGATCTGAGCTGCAAAATATGTCTAGTGCGTATGTAATAAAGGGTTATTGGATAAGCTACTTGCCAAGGTTTCCCCTACCTGATTAGTATTTGTAGAACAATCTAAAAAAATAAGGAAAGCCTCTCAGAAAACCTGAGACTACAGTCTTATCTCCTTTCATTCGTTTTTCTCCGTTTGATGTTAGGCCATAAAAACCACACGAACAAGCATAACGGTAACATAATTTAAATGCAAACAATAACTTGAAGTATGGTAATCGGAGTCATGGACCCGCTATTTGTTCTCAATGCCCTACTAGCTTTGCCATGGAACAAACAATATCAATAGAGAAGCATTTTCTCGTCTTGCGTTGAAACCACAGGGCAGCTGGGACCGCCTTCTAGTGAAACAAAGTTATTCTCATTGACCTTCTAGTTAAATCTCTCGACAAAACGGCAGGGAAGCGAAATCGTGGCCTGAGCACGGTGGAGTCAAATAAGTTGATTACTTCACGTACTCTTCTATTTTCAATTCGAAACTACACGCAGGCGATTGGAGGGCGCAGATCTGGGCTACAGCTTCAGAAGAATCAATCCATGTTTGTGGCTCGCAATAGTTTTATCGACAAAAAACGTGGCATATTTGAAACGCTGTTGTAATAAATCAAGACCCCCAGATACTCCTGTTTAGTAAATTAATATTTCAGTTGTATTATACAATGGCATTCAGAAGTTGCAGTTGTTACAAGAACCGAAGATCTGGCATTGCTTTGTACGATGAGGCATTTTTATTTTGATTCCAGTACCCCCACGACGTTGACTTGCGACCTTGTATAGCATCACCTTACATAACATTGGGGAATTTGTTGAGGTAAGTGAAAACGACATAGGAGAAACATCCGGTGAACGTTAGGCCTGCTAAAAAAAGATACGTCAAGGCGGAACAAACTGATTTTGCATATGCTGAATGTAGACCACTCATTAAGATATAGTTGTACTAAATCGTTTTGCGTCAGATTACTTACTACACCAATGCCCAAGATTCGGAAGCGCTATGTGTTTCTTTGGGGACTCCACTTGCCGTATAGTGACACCACGAGTAAGGTGCTCGCAGCGCCAAAAGGTTTCAGCCTCATTAACAAAAATCAGACACTTTCGAAGCAACGCCGCCTTTAATAATATTTATTCTTTGCGCTAAGCGGGCGGCCAGGTTCTGCAGGCTATCACGTCGTACAATGTGACCTTGAAGCGTTGCCAAAATGGCCGCCCACTTGAGCAGACTGCCATGAAAACGGTCCAATTGTTAAATAGCCTCTCTTAAACGGGTTTCAGCGCGTTTTCGTCCCTACTGCCTCCCAATTTACAGCCCCGTTGCTCGCAGAAGAAAAAGATCTAGAGCCTAAAATCATTTGCTAGTTGAAAGAAATCCTCTTTGAACATCCTGGACCAGCCTACCGAACAAATAGGGTCCGTGCTTTTTTAGCTACGGTATTCGCAACAGTGTGTGCGGTTGCCAAAAGCTAGAGTTCACGTACAGACACCCAGCTACTCTGTTGATGTCATAATTGTAGATCTTTATCTAGGTTTGCCATCATGCATGCGACTAAAATCAACTAGAATATTTTTTCACTGAAAATCAGGATTTGTTTCGAGCGAGCCTTTCACCAAACCTTTCTCTGAACAAAAAAGCGTCGTAGACGCTGTGCGTTTTATTCGTTTGGTTCCACTTGTTATTACGAATGTTGAAAGAGTGAGTTATATAATAGAATGACGATGCTCATCTAATAGCTATAAGATGTGGCGGGATGGTACTGAATTTCGGTACGGTGAACGTATTTTACATCCCAACACATAACTCGATTTCATTTACGATGAAATATCAGAGTTGCTTCAGACGTTGGGAGCAAAATGAAAAAGCAATGCCGGCCGTTTGCAGACGTCGTGTTCGACCAGTGAGTGCACTAAGACTGCGCACTGTACGAACCTCATGGATAATTCATAAGTCAAATTTGTACAGATGTCCGTATTAACCAATCGTAAGAAAGTCACAGTTTAAAACTGAAATGGTGCCCATAAGGCGATGAGGTACATGATAAAAACTGATAACTATTGTGAGATCATTTATACTATGTTTATATTCACTCGATCGGCAGCACTCAATCGAATGTACACGTAGTTAGGCTGCGACATAAAGTGCGCTGCAGGTCTGAGGAGTTTCTGATGGGCTCGGCTACTAGGGAAACAAAACGGCGCTACCCTCAACGACATACTAACGATCGCACACACCGGTCGGTGCCACTCAACCACATCTTCCCTGACACTTAGAGCCGAAATTCGCTCAGATAGCGCCGTCGGCTCACAGTAAAATATTGGGATCAACTCCGGGCCGAAGGCGCTAAACTGGTTGAAATAAATACACTTTACTCGATAGCGATAAACGCAAGTCATGCCCCACCTCTCTGTAACTTTACGCAGCCGAAGCCTACTAGAATGATCCCTTGCGCCTCTCCCAACGCTAGACATCGAGAGCACGCGAAGACTGGTTTAAAAAACGCATTAGCAGGCCGCCATACGAAATAAGCAATAGCCCGTTGGCTTTTACAGACACGTCCAAGTTAAGCGACTTTTGCTGGCGCTCGGCCTGCGGCGTCGATGGAGATCAGCTGACAAAACTTAATAGCAGGGTCGGACTAGAATGGCGGCAAAGTTGAAAAGGCGCGACGAAACATCGAGGAACGATGAATTAGGAAGACGCGGGCCACTTGCGGCGAATTTGTCACCCATTTATCTGACTATGAGCTTAATGACGCTGCAAACAGGTTGTTTAAGACTGCTAACGAGAAAAATAGCTGTCGCCGGCGGATTGCTACAAACCTCTCAGTAGGACAGGGTTCCTTTGAAAACAGACACGTTGGTGCAATACGAAGCAGAGGAGGGTTGGCTAGGCCTGCTTATGAAATGTAGGCATATGCGATTTGCGCTGAACGGCGTTCACAGATGGCACAATAAGCATAGAATCGTTCAGCATGGAGTAACAATGGAGCAACAATGGAACCGAGCAAATGGGAGAAATGGTTTACGGGACCCACATTGTTGTCCGTCATGCCAACTCTTGCCTGT
Organism: Tropilaelaps mercedesae; assembly: GCA_002081605.1. NCBI lineage: Eukaryota > Metazoa > Arthropoda > Arachnida > Mesostigmata > Laelapidae > Tropilaelaps > Tropilaelaps mercedesae. Next base: position 10,519 of record MNPL01008069.1, on the reverse strand, counting down.
CTAGAGCTCTTCCGAACCGGGTAATGGGTAGCCATGAGAAGAATTTTAAATCGGCTGATTCCTTTTCAGTGTATCAGTCTCGCTTCCGCCGGTTGCGCTTCACTGAGCTTGTTTGGGCATATCTGACAGAAAATCACCGAGATTTGAAGAAAGGTCATGCTGACTCTGGACTGGTGTCGGATGTTGCAGCTGTCTTCGATTGCTTGTAACAGTTACGGCTATCCTATGCGCCTATATTCATATTGTGCTGATTCCGTCTTCTTTCTGAGGACGAGAGCATTGCGTCGTTCCGTTCATAAGCCACATAAGTATTACGTGTTTTGTTAAGCGATCTTCGCTTCAGATATAGTTCAGTTCACCACAGCATTGCGGGACTACGTGCTTTGATTGTAGAGCACATTTCCGTTACATTCGCATGAATAGACGTAAAAATACGATTTCTTAATGTTACGAAATCTTAATAATAATAATGTTACGAAACTGCGGAGATTGAACTTGTAAACTCATTCGCTCAACTATCAAACTTACTTTATTGCCATAGCGGCTTGAATTCCGCCTTTACGAACTACTAAAACTAGCGCCAGTGAAGTAATCGTTGGTTTTCCGCAGACATCGCACGTTAAGTACATATATATTATATGATGGTTCCCCTCACGCTCGTAAATTGTTGTAGCCGTGCGAAACCCATGACCTTAGCACCTTTCGTTTTTTTAAAGCGAACCGCGAGTATTTTTTCCTCAACTTCATTGTGTAATAAACGACGAAAATCTGGCTTATTCAAGCCGCTGCTAAGCTCAATGTACCCAAATAATGTAAATTGCCCTCCTAGCTTTCTTCAACTTGTTATTACGTGGTGATGGGACGCTCTGACCTTTTCATCTAGTTCACTCAGTTCTGTCTTTTCTCCTTAGGTTATTTCATACATCTGTGTAGATACAAAGCTTAGTCGCGCATTCTGTACGTACATGTCAACAAATAAACGTAATTTTTATTCGTGCATTATTTTCAGATTTTTGGAGAGTGTACGTTACATTTTTCAGGTGTTGCGATACAATTGTATGCCAGACACCTTGATTATTTATGTTTATTCAATTACAGTTAAAGGCTTGAAGGACGAAGTCACGGCCGATTCCCGAAAAAGCTGCAGCAATCAGATTTCGGCCAGGATGTCAATAGTCCGCTTACAACGTCCTTTCCCTCAAAAAAGGTAAACTCATCGTCGACCGTGAATAAGGCTCATTCAAATATACACAGAATGCAGTCGACAAATCCCATAGGTATCCCATAGAAGTCGTCTAACTGAGCTGCAGGAGTAAAAGTGTTTAGCCCCGGTTTAAAACTAGGTTACATTTTCTATGTACTAAACGTGTGCCAATGTTATTCTTTTTGATTGCTCAAGTGTGACGAAAATAGCTGCATGTCGTTCGAAGCATTATGTAAAGCATTCTATAAGCTTGAAAACGTAAACCTAATATTATCATGATCGTACGTTTAACAAATAAGCGCGTTTACATGATCTTTAGAAAAACATGCAACATCGTGATTATCACATTTTCTTCGCTATTTCTGAAGAGATCCGGGCTAAATAGAATATGCACAAGCATCTCTAATAGCAACTCTAAATACATTTGCTGAAACCTATGCGAACTGGCTGGAATGCGTGCAATCTTACAGGAAGCTACGAATTCGGCCCCTGCATTGGCTAAAGCGTGCTACTAAATATGACGCTAAACTCCTATTAGTGGCTTCAGGAATTGCATTTTACATTTCGACCATATTACTTGTGGCCGCCGGCTGCAACTTAGTAATTATAAAGGCACAATAATACACAGCGGTCCTCCTAATGTCTAGTTTATCGTCCTTGCTAATGGTCGCAGTAGAAAGCCCAGTCGGAAATATGCAAAGTCGATGTCATATTCCTTCAGTGCATTTGTATATGGACGAGTTATCTTCAAGTTGTTGACTTCCGGGAAGGCGGAACAGCAGTCGCCATCAGTGGGCGTTGCGGATGCGAACAAAACGGCAGTTCTCTTTCAGGTCGTTAGCTATAATTAGGCCGTCACGCTCGCACTGAAATATTTCCGTCAAAACGCAAAAACATTTTATTAATTTTTCAATAGCTTCCTATTTTCTACATGATTATTTCGTTCACGTTCAATGGGAGTGACTTACTTGACAAGTACACCTGCATGAGAAAATCGTATGAAAAGCAGCTAGAAATGATGAGTGGAAAAAAGGCAAAACAATACCAAATGTGCTTTGCCAATGTCTGCTCATTGTTATAACGTTATTGCATCACAACCAGGAACACTGCGTAAGTCAGTAATCGTATTTAGTACTATTATCAGTTATTACCTATGGAAAGGATTTTAGATATCTTTTTATAAAGCTAAAGCCGATGGAGACTTTCATATGAGGAGGAAGAGGCACCAGTCGATTCAAATATACGGTAGGTTTATTTCCTTTACTAATTCTAGATGTGAATTGTTGGTGCTTTTCGGCATTTTTATTCATAAAACTTACAATCTTTTAGGCTCTTTAGCTGCGCCATTGTTGGATAAATGGCTCTGGTGGGTCGTCCAAACGCCGAGTGCGAGGACTCCAAAGTACCAAGGAAGGACATACAAGAAGCATTAGAAAGTTACGAAAGTTAGTTATTCGATGCCGATTTCCCCGTCTTACAGAAAACCTGCGTATAAAGGGCATATATAAGCAATGTGTGCGCATGTGTAGTGTATTATCTAATCACCTCTAAGATAAAATATTATATATTAAATACAAGTTGCTAATTACCAGATTATCTGGGCGTAGCGTGCAGGGGTATATATATTCCGCGACGCACACGGCTGCTTAGCTATAAAAATCGATCAGATAGACTGTGAAAACGATAAAATTAGTAGTTTTACCTAAAAACATTCCTAATTAAATATAGCGGACAATAAAAAACCAATACGTACAACATATATGATTTTTAAGTTCTGTGATTCCATCAGCTGAACATCGAAAAGATGTTGGGTCGATAATTAGAACGTTCAATGTATGATGCCTTCAAAAGATGTCTTGTGAAAACCCGATCATATTCAAATTGTGTAAACATTTCCGCTCCCAAAAACCGACCTAAACCAATACAAAATATTTTTCATAATAAATTAGGGCGCAGCTCGTTTAAGAAGATGCCAATAGATAAAATACGACTACTGAAGCAATTAGATTAAGATAATTACAGCCGAATGAGCAGCTCGTGGTGGCATACAAACTCAATAGAGCAAATTCAACTTTTGTTCTCTGATTAGCCGGCTAGGTTCGTTTCAATTTCACTTCGTTCTCTTTTTCGCAGCACTAAAGGCTGGCAAATGCAAGGTGTCGAAACCAGCCACCCTTTTGTGTATTTAAATGCGACAACTTTCACTCTAGACCGCTTCGCAGCTACGATTAAGCCGGCGCAGACAGTGGGCTGAAAATTGAATACTGGTATAACAAAGTCCTTGAAACGTCAAAAAAGCAGTAACAAAACCCAAGTCAACCATTGAGCTCAGCCGATGTGTTTCAATAATTTGTGCTCCTTCTATTAAACCTAATTACTGTGTGCTAGTTCTGTTGCACAGTTGACGCGCAGCGTCCCCTATTCAGGTCTCAAAGGGCACCGCATGCTGATCTATATTTTTTTGTTTAAAGCTGACCATCAGCCAACATTTAACGTCCACGGCAGTAGTTTTTGCATTCGTGAGACGGACCCCATATAAATGTAAATATGCACCGGCGAGGATCGAACCCGTGCACCTACGTGTCTGCTCCAGTCGCAAGGCGCATACGAATGCACCAAGCCACCGAGCTTGACAGCACATGCTGATCTAGGCAGTTTTTGTACCTGCGAATTTGTCATTTGAATTAATAATTATAATAATAATAAGCGTCGTACATTAAAATAATGCTTGGCAGCACGCTACAATTTACGGTACTTATCACAGAAGACTTATCACAAAAGTAGCTGTAAAATGCGACTGTAGATTCAGATATGAATAGGGTAGTGGCGTGTAGTTATATTGCAGAGCTGATTTCTCGTCGATGCGTCGAGAATAGTCCCACTTGTTCAATTTGTAGCCGAAAGTTAGAGCTGTTGCTATTATATTAACGATTAAGTTGGATGTTCTAGATAATTAGCAGAGTCCAACATATGACTACTTAGTTAAAATAAGTTACGATAAAAACATATAATCATATACGATAGGTGCAGGCGAATCCGCTGTATTCTCTTCTCATGTTCATTGTTCGTGTGGTAAGATCTTCTCCTTCATATGTGGAAATGCAAACGTGGGATTCTATGTGCCCTAATTAAGCGTGTGCATTTGTGAAATGTGCATAGACCATTCCAAAAGTACTGAGCAAAATAGAGAACAGTTAGAATCCCCAGCAATCGTCAAGGTAGCGTCTGAGATCCAGAATTTCAGCTGAGATTCAGTATTTCATTCAGAATATGAAATTGGAATTTCGTCTACGCACCTGGGAACAGCTGCGTTTCGGATTTGAAATGGGTCAATAAATCTTGAATAGCCAACAAGCACTCGGACAACGCCGCTGTTTCAATTTATTACGTGCGGCACTTCTACGTCAATATGGAGTCGGAATTGAACTACCTGTAAACGATGATTTGAGATATAGAAAAAACATTTTTTGAAACTTGGCCGTAATAGAGGTGTAACTACTTACTTTCCGATTCTCACAAACACTAAAAATCCTTGAGCATGTGGCTTTCAAGGGAGATGCCTATCCGCTGTAATTCCATCAAGCCAATTTTAGCCAGTTCATTTTTTGTTTTTGAGCACATTTTTATTACAGGTACTGTTTCTGCCAGTTGCCACTGTTGAATCCATTTCTGCTAAATAATCGAGGTGAGTCATACAGCCATTCAGAACTGATGTTACACCTTTAAATATGCAATTTTAATTTTCAGGGACGCTCGTCAGTCTGGTAAAAGCTAGCATGACCCGGCAATACCGCAAAGCTAGTCATATTTTAATTCAATATAATAAAATTTAACGTACCTACTTTTCGTAATCAAATATTAAGGCGTTTATTCAAAGGAGTATGATTCTATTGTTAAGCTAAATTTTCGGGTATAGTTTAATAATAGTTCTGTTGCGTTCGCTGTATATCAAGAGAACACTGTAAAAGCGTTCTCTTGATATTCATTACTCTTGGCATGTAAAAGCATGCCAAGAGTAACATACACTACGATTGTTGTCAGCCTGTAATGTCTTATCCGAATTTCTCCATGGGTGTGCTTTATGTTTGCAGTACATGGAGTACGGTCTGAAAACCTTCCAGGACCGTTTCAAGAGATCGAGATTCGTCTGTCGCATAACATGACATCCTAGCTTAAACCTTTGGTAAGCGACGATGAAACGACGTCGTATGCCACTCTTCAGTTAATAAACGCTTCGCTTTGCACTTCAATGACATGTACATATTTTCTTGCAGAAGCGGTACTGCGACCTCGTCAAGGTATTGTTTCACTTTATAGAATAGATCATGCATTTTATCTACCTTAAAGGTCTTTCTACTGTAGGATAAGGTGCCTAGTGAAGTTCACTGTTAAGGCAATAGTTGAGTTTTAGCTAGGGGGAAGAAAATCAATGATTGGCCAAACTTTGGGAACACCAGCATACCAGTTCGTGTGGGTCGTCGGCGAAATGCCTGTCCAGTCAGATCTGCTGCCCATGTGGCCAAGAGGTGGACACAGAAGGCCAACGTAGCTTTTTATGTTGTTTCATTACTGGCCGATTGCCACTATTGACACCCGATGCGTAGTGTTACGCCAACCAAGTTCTTACGTTATTTCGAAATCCTGTGCACTCTGAATGGGTCTGTACCAGAACGAAACTCGACGAACGTGACACTCTCCGCCGAAGCAGGAATATACTTGTGATGGCGCCGTGGTTGGCGCTTAGGAAGCACGCATCGTATAAACTTCATTCCTAGTTTATCGTTTACTATATGAAATTCTGGGCAGTGCTACTAAATTTTGGTTCGCCTGTCTGGTAGGTATGTTAAACAAGCTATGAGACGCCTCTGGGGACCGTAAGGCTCGTGATTACTGGTTTCAACACCTTTCGCTTCCTGTTGAGAAAGCTGGTGTGGCCTTGGTACTGGGGATTGTGTTAGCTTTGCCTTCCAAGGATCGGATAGGGTTCCTCGTTCGCGTTGAGTCAGACGATACATCATGGTGGCGTTGTAATAGAACATATTGTATACTTATTTTGACAACATACAATTGCAAAATATTGTTAATATATAAGTGTATGAAGGAAAATCAGAATAATCGTTCAATGTAAAACTCTGTGAAAGAAATCTAGTTTTTTTCAGAACAACCAATTTCATCTTTTGTACAAAATTCCAACCGCTGCAAAGTAACGGTTGGAATTTTATTTTCACTTATACCGGGTTTCTATGCTCTTCTAAAAATAGGGCTAATATAAATAACTGCGATTCTAGCTGTATGCCAAACAATAAGCCGCGTTAGCTATCCAACAAACGAAGAAATGTGAAAAAATGCAGCCATAAGCGAGTTTATGAATGTTTAACATGGTGCAATGTTTTTTAAAGTGTTTTTTTTGTGCGCAACGTGTCCGTTATATCTAGCGGTGTCTAAAGACTGGACACACAACACACACAAAATTTCGCATAGCTTAACACTGCTCTGAAAGCAATAGAGCCATCGTAATCCCGACAACTTGGCTTGTTTTGTTACGAATGCGAATATTCTCAAGTTCTATTACTATATACAGCTCTAAAAAAATCGACCCGCTGCGATTGTTTCTGATGTCACGTTCTTATATTAGGACTGAGGTTAGTTAAATTAACGCCTAGTTATCCTTCTAGTAATCGCCTCTGAATGAATGATGCGCTTAATCTTACTAGTGTACTATGATGCCACCATTTTCCCACATAGATAGAAACGTAGTCACGTGGTTACACTACGCTTTGAAGCTCTTTCTTGATGACATGCAAATTAAGAAATCACTTTACACTTAGATAATTTTCCTATATGTCCAGCTAACGAGCAGGCGATTGCGAGATGCGAACTATTCGATATCATCTAGCTCGTAAATCAATAGCTGGCTTTACCTGTTTTTTTGCAGTTCATGCTCCTTCGGTTTATGAGCTTACCTTATCATAATCGATTAACCAATTAGGACAGGTGCAAAGGCTGGTGATGCCGGTGGTGTAATAAATTGAAAAAATAATTGGCCGTTCTCGTAACTTGACGAACACCATCGAGGTTGATGGTGCTTCAGTACAACATAGCTATATAGTGTAAATAAACCATAGAACGCATTTTCCACCTTGTCCGTCTTTTCTCCAGGGAGGGCGCCTATGTGGAGAACGAGTTATATCATATCTCTGTAAACTTCACGTACAATTATTTATCAGTACCTCCACTGAGAGCTGCTTTTTTTTTGTCAAAACCGCTTGATATACAACTCAAAACCGCTCAAAACCGGTCACAACCGTTTGGGTATACAACTTCGGTCAGGGGGTAGCAACGCTTCGTTACTTAGGGGTTTGCTGTATCATTGCTTTGGTGCTGTCCGTGCTAAAATGTTTGTTTTCAAAATCGTTTCGGTAAATGTTGCGTATTCGATTGCCGAAGCGATTGAAAATCACATGTCGGAATCAGCACGACAGTCGATTCAACTAGAACTGCTGCTTCAAAACACGTAAAAGCCAATACAATTATTTTCTATTTTCTATTTCGCTATGATGCTGAATTCGTACTTGTAGTAATTTCTTGACGCTGCCCCTGAAGTACGGCACAGTTAAGAATCCGGCATGTCTGCATGTATATGGGTACAAAATCTCAATGAAGACTATCATTAGACTAAACTATTTTAGACTTTTCTTGCACGTTCTGACGTATTCATTTTCCTCAACTTCCTGTATCAATTGTCATGAAGCAATGTCATGACAGTAAACTTAATGAGTATAAATAGCTTCATACTTAAGATGTCTCATGAGTTTCCCAGTTCGCGAACACTCAGTTTATTATTTTATGCATTTAAATTTATTTAAATGCATTGACAACTTGGGCAC
>MNPL01008068.1:0-14356 GCA_002081605.1 Tropilaelaps mercedesae | reverse complement strand
TATATATATATATATATATATATATATACAGCTTATGTATATATCGCTTATTCACACATGGCCATATCATTACACAACTGCATGGCGAGTTTAAAATTGGCTAGCTACTGACATCTGACTGTATAAAAAAACAAAACAGTCATTTGGCCTCTCCATATGCGCAAGTGGGTTTGCGCATCACTTTCGCAGCAGCCTGCCAAGTGTTTATGCAGGTCGCATCGGTTCGACGTGCCCTACAGACGTAGTTCGGGTGGCCATCGTCCGTGAGGGCGATAGGGTGTGGCTACACTGCGTAGTAGTTCTATTGGACTTCTTCGCCCTGCCTTCTGTACAACGTCATGACATAAAATCCGGTCGAATCGTACCTGACCGTTCGACCGTCGATCTGTCTCATGGCCTACGATGGGGTTTCCGGCTATCGGAAGCTGTGTTTCGATCGGTGTGAAACGTGCTGATATTCTAATATTTTTTTTTTGGGCTTGATACGGTCGTCAGGGTGGGTATACGCCATTCTTCAAAGGGTGCCCCCAAGAGACGTCAGGTGATAGCAGTGGAAACGACCTTTGTGATGCGTTGGGAAACCGATGCTTGGACGGCTTTCTGGTATCGTTGTGTCCACAGAAAAACGTACGGATTCCGATACGCGCAAGGCGTGTGGCTCTCAAGGACACAGAGTCTGTTATGCTCGAACAATGCGTTCATTCCTGTTTCGATCAGCCTGTTTCGAACGTTTTATTAGAAATCGTCAAAAAGAGCTAAAATGTTTCTTTTACGATCTAGAAGCGTACACCTGCCAGCAGGCGTTTCCGAGAAATAATACGGCAGCCGAGCGTGTTGTTCAGGCGCGAACGTTTATTTAACCGATAAATAAAAACATGCAATAGAACGACACGGTAAGTCGTTTTCTGCATTGATAGCAAATTTGGTCACTCTGAGCAAACGTTAAAGTTTGTTTTTCTCACTTTCTTTTGTGCATTCTCGCCTGATCGCTATTGTATATATACACATTTTGCACGGAAATAAAACGTACAATTAAACACTATTAGTAGCACATCGACGGCCGAAATCATTGTAGTCCAGCTACTCGGGGGGCCTTTCATATTCTCCGTGGGAGAAAACGCGTGCGAAGCACGGCCTTTTGACGTTCACTAAGGTCCGTTGGGGTCGGCGTCGAAGTCCGGGCTTCGACGCGACCTCAGCTCACCGTAGAGGGGGATGACCGCTGCGAGCCATGAGTCACCGAATACCATTTGGAAGTTTTCCGCCAGCGAGCAACTTTCAGTCTTCCTCTGCTGAACTCCCAGAGCAATAATGGCAATCGAATAAAGTCATTTTGTTAGATCCCTAGGCCGATTGTGGAGTCCTAGTAAAAATCCCAAGGCAAAATTCAGCGTCGTAGACGATAGCTAGTTAAGTCGGTTTGCATGTTTTGCCCGCCTAACCGATTTCCCAATATCAGTGTGAAGCAGCACCTTTGTAAAACATAGTTGGATTTGTGTGTAGTTATTATTGGTATGTTTCATTATACAGAATTTATACGAACTGTGAAAAACTCTCTCGTAGTTAGATTGCGGGCGACGAGAATCAGCTGCAGGAATCCCATAATGTAACAGGAGATGCCGAAGCCACACGTCAAGATGAAGTGAATAACGACGCTTATGTAGTCCGAGTTCAGCACCTCAATTTGGTGCATGTAGGGAAACAAATCTACCGCTGTCGCTATACCGTGCGCCCCGTAGACGAAAAGGAACTGGAACACCAAACACGAAGATAAACAAATGCGATAAAAACGACTACTCTGCAAGTTATCTGTTGGGTGGAAACTAAAATACAATAAGAATAATAAATTATAGTTATTATTATTATTATTATTATTATTATTATTATTATTATTATTATTATTATTATTGTTAGAAATAGAGACTCAGTTTCTCAGCACTCAAACGTCGAGGTAACGACCATTTTTTCACACATGCCAGACGTAACAACAGTTATTACTCGAATAATGGTGATTATCACATTGGCTCCGTGATTCGATAGCCGTTTATATTATTACTAAATGCAGAACCGCGTGTCCTTCCACAGCTGATACAACATCATCGAAATGGAACTTAAGACAGACTACGCAAGTTACGCGTCGAGCAAGCGGCTAACGCTCAACGGTAGCGCAATGGTGACAACTCGACACAATAATCGACGTGCAATGCATACCGCGTACTTGCACGTTGGCTGCACGATAACGGCAGAAACAGATATTTTGCCGATGATAGCGGAGACATGTAACGCCTAAACGGTAGCTGAAGAAACAATATTGGCCGGGAATGTACAACAATCGAGTATGCATAAAGCGTATGTCGATGAATAAACGCAGCAGCGTCGTACAAAATGTGTGTGTCAACGAAAATAGCGATCGTATGCAATCGTAGGAAGGTAAATTAGGGGAGGCCACAGGAAAAACGTTGTTGTCAAAGGCGGTGTAAATGTGTGAACAAATCAAAGCACATCGCCGAGTCGTCTGCGCGCAGTGGCACGCGCGCATGAATATAAAATGGTATAAACATACTCTTTATACATTTGAGTGCGAGTATATATATTATTGTGTTCTTACGATTGCAGTGCTTTTTCTCTCACGAAAAACTGGGAGCTTAGTTCGTTTAGTCGTTGTCGTAGAATTGTATCGGTAATTTTTACGGGCGTCTCACCGATCGTGCAAGGATCTACCGTTCCGTCACCAGACTAGTATTTGTTACAACATATTATTATTACTAGTGTAGAAAAATCAGTCGCGGATCAAGCGATGCGTCGCCGCGTCGAACGCATGCTTACGTGAATGAACGACCGCCGATTGTGCAGGCCCACGCAGGCGTTCAGCCAAGCGCAGTGATGGTCAAACATGGGCACGCAGACGCCGCAGATCGCGCAGTGATACGAGCGAGGGCTCTGGAACACGCCACAGGTCCTGCAGATCCGACTGGTGACCGGGAAATACTGGGTCTTAGGTAGGCGTGCAAATACCACGCAGAATATAGTTCCCAGCGCCAGAAGTGAAGTCAGCTGCGTTCGTGCGACACGATCCGGACGCGAAGACATCGGGCGAAAACGAGAAAACGACACGTTGGATATTAGGTACATTGCGATGTTGTCTCGTTTTGCCTGCGACTCGGTTTGCTTCGAGCGGACAAACGAGCGAATATCATGAGATGACGCGTGTCAGATGTTGACGGCTGTTAAACTGGACAGCCGAATAGAACCGACTGAGCCGATTCGGGTTAGGATACGTTATTTGCGAACTTAGCAATGGCTCTCCGTGCCCGGGGAAGGGGACGTGCGTTTGCTCGTGTCAACTTCCTCAACGGCAATTCCTAAAATCGCCTTTCCAGTGGGTTTTAGTGCTTCTAAGTACTTCTAAGTACGAGCTAATACCCGATAAAACCCCCCCTGTGAGTTATGATGTTAGAACGGGAGCTTCTTTCAATACCAGCCCTTGTGTAGGCCAAAGGCAGGCCACTTGCAGAACGGTTTTGCAAAGCTTCGAAGCTCACCGATGGCCTCGAATGGCTACGCGGAGGCTGTAGCCCTCTCACTGGCTGACGCGCGAAACGCGGCGCGCCAGCAACAACAGCCCGTCTGTGGCGTTTCGTGTAATAAAGTCGACAAGTCATGTCTCTTCGAAGCTGCGGCCCCCGCTCAAGCACAGTCGTCCAAGGCAGAGTGTAACGCCCACCCCCCAAGTGGGAGGTTCAATTACCGTTCAGAGCGCAGAGGTGAGCAGATCGGCGGCCAAAACGAAGCTCGATAATATTTATGCGTTATGAACTATCTAAGTTAGCCGCCGACGTAGCCGGTCTAGTGTAACGCACTTCCATCGGTGACGAAGAGTAACGTCCCCTTGTTTTGGCGGTCCCAGAATTCAGCCCCTCAGCCATATCCCGCTATCGACATCTGATGACTGCTACAGCTTTCTACATCCGACATCTGACGGGATCTATAAGGTTTCAATTATCTTCACCTTTCAAAGGTGTTCTCAGTCTGGATTCGCCGGTAGCTGACGAAACCGGATGCACGAGTGCGATCGGTAAACAAAACAGGTGAATGTTTAGCAAACGGCACCTGCAGGGCGTTCACGAAGGGCGGTTCCTGCAACGATCGCCTGTGTGGAAGTCACCAGCGTTGCGCTCTTCAGTAACGGATTAACTACCGAGGCACAGGATGCTCTTAGGAACTCAGGATAGGCTCGTCATATCCACCAGCCAAGTGCCGTCCTTACCTCAACCTGATTTTGGGGATTCAGTAGCTGTCCTCGAGGATATCTGGTAAGGTCAAACGAGAAACTGCGCGCTTTTTCCGAGGACGCTGCTTTCGCAAAAAGAGTAAAGAATGCTGCTTATGAACAATTGAGTACGAAAAAAACTATACAACCGTTTTGCCAAGAGTTGACAAATAGGGAACATCTTCTCGTTTAATGGGTTCCATTGCTCCCTATAGGTGAAAACCATATTCTCAAGGCTAATACTTTAGAGGCAATATTTAGGGGTCCACAGTACCGCCAGTTCGCATTCGTTCGTGAGACGGAGCCCGGCCTCGTGTTCCTTAGCGGTTAGCTAAAATACTACTACAAGTACTACATTTATTGAGCGGAGGTTTTCTGGGGTGCAGCGCCAGACGCATGGTCAGCAGGTTCGAGGGGTAATTGTCGTAAACGGGAATTTTACCCGTAGAGCTGTTGCCGTTGTAAGGATATTTAATCGGTATGGTGTTCACATATCTGAGGATCCGAGACACAGCGACACGACTACACGTCTGCTACACGGCCACGCCACCGCAGGTTCTAACATAAACCGTTTCTAAAGTCTTTGTTTCCCTGAACAAACAGCACCGACATCCAGCTAATGGATTTGCGCTCACCTCATAAATGAACAGGTTGATAAGTTTGTCCCTGAACGGCTTCTCGGCCTGGATCTTGAGCTGGAAGAAATACCAGTAGAACAGATGCTCCTCTGCCATGTAAAGCAGTAAAAAGGCGAAGGGTAGCCATTTGATCATGCCAAACAGCTGCAGCATCCAGGAGGTGTTCGTACAGGCCCGCAGCAGCCCGCGAGCAGGGTTCAGCCACATGATTGCGCCTCTCGTAGAGGAGGACTTAGTTCCGCAATGGCTGCGCGAAATCTCGTCCACCAGCGAATCCCGACCATGAATTTGACCGAAGGCCGCACGAACTACCCGCGCTGAAAACGCGCCACCACCGCGTTTCGTACGGTTTGTCGCATTCGTAGACGACCTCGGAGCATGGTGGACAAACCTCGCGAGTCGAGCTGCTGCTGCTGCTGCATTGACGGTGCACAGGAGGTGCGTGAACCTCGCGAAATTCTACCGCGAGATGTTGTCCAATGGAGGCCAATGACGACGCTATGTGACCAACCTGTATCGGTTGTTAGGTCTATTATGGCCATCGGTAGCGTGCGAATGGAAAGGACCAGCCACCGTCGAACTGCCGCCGTCGAAGTTGAAAGCAACAGTCCGAATACACGGACGGCACTGCCGCCATAGATTCGCGTTGTCGACAGACCAACAAGCGCTGCCTGCCACTAAATGACGGATGTGGTTGCCCATTTCGTTCTTGACGAAAAATAGGTGTGAATCTGACAGGTGATCCGACTACGGCCCGTCTCTGAGGTCAGCCCCGATTGCCACGCGATGTTGCCAGAACCGACAAGGCAGTGTTTATTTCACTAAGTTCAGCCGAGATCGGAGGAGGGCAGTTCAGGGGACCACAGCGCTGGCCACCGCTATTGTTCGTCGAATCAGTTCTTTTAGTTGCCTCGTCGCGTCGAAATACCAAGAAACTTATTTATTTTTATCACTAACCTATATATAACAATTTCTGTATATATTTTACGCCCGAACAACGAATTACAATCGACAACAAGTGTGTGACACACATTTCTTCGGTTACTTCCACCATAATGGCGTCGTTACGTTATGGCGTAACGACGCCCACCTCAAAACGAAGTCCTTTGTCGTCCTGGCGAGGTAAAACTACATTTGTAGGGCCGATGACTGGCCCAAACTAACGTGCCCGATGCGTCGAACATTTCCTGTTGGAAGATCCGTACAATTTGATTGGGGGGGACTTGTTCGAGGATGTTATCGTACGGAAATGGATGTTGATGTCGAATGGACTGGTGATGATGGATGGTCAAGATGGCGGTCAAGGCGATATCGTCTTTCGTCCTACCAATTCCGGAGCATATTTGTTAGTTTATTCACTAGTTGACGTTCAGCCGAGTCGCTCGGTCAATGAATCTTCACCAGCGTTAAGATCGGGCTTCGTTGATGTTGCTGTTGTTAATAATAATAGTTATGTTAATAATAATAATAAAGAATCGTCTATTATTTACTCGTCAACGAATATTGGTTCGCCTAACAGCTCGACGACTTAAGGCGAAGGTGGGACGCTTCGCGATGAGTGAAATTAACTGAGCCCCGCGTGTGGGCGGGCTACTTCACGAAGTTACACACTTACCTCACGACTGGCCGCTTTCTTCGTCGTGACGAAAGCATTTCCCAAGCACTTTCATCCGATCGGCGAACCGGCCGATCAGGCGATGCGTCGATTCGTCGAATGGATGTGTTCTGTCTGTAATAGTCGAACTCCTACATTTTTTTCCTTTTCTATCTATCCGATTTACGAGCAAAGGACCGGCGACGAAGCGTACGCCAGCAAGTTGACGTTAAGAGCGATGTCGAGTACGTCAAAATACGCAAAAAGTTTTTCGATTTGCATTGTGCGCCGGATATTTTTCGCTAACCGAGGCTGAAGCCACACTGATCCACATACAACCGTGAAGTCTGTTCTTCGATGGGTGCAGTAACTGAGAAGCGACGGGAATTCACGCGGTATTTGTGAACGGTCGATGAGGGGGCGTTCCCCTTCGTATGTCGAAGTGCGGCCTGGGTAGGAGTTCGGCTCACGATCTGGTTTCCTTAGTTCTACCGGTAGTTAGGTAATTACAAATGCTTAAATGATAGCTATTAAATCAAGTAACGCCCTGTTGTTGGCGAAGGAATAGGGACAGAAAGGAACTGCTAAGTTCGAAGGACATTTCGGTAGCATTGGGCATATTGGTCCTCCCGAGCTGCAATTCGAACGCCAGGTTTTGCTAAGCGCTTGATTGCCGTTAACTTGTTAAACCTCGCCGATTGTCGGCCGCTAGGACAGACCTGGCTTGGCAGATAGACACTCGACGAGATCTGGCTCGAGGTTCTGTCGCGTGCTGCTACGTTCGGCTTTGGACGCCGATTGCGAGATTGCATTCGTCGAAATTAGGCATTCGCCATGAGAACGCAAACGAGCTCAGAAGACCCGAGAGCTGTCAGGAGCGTTGGCCAAAGCTCGAGCGCGTGTTTGGGCCGAATCAGTGTGTTCCTGATGGCCTGATCCGGAAATCGTGCTTATATTTAGACGTCCAAGTCCGCATGCCTTGCGCCATCGTCAGTGCTCAGGCGTTTGGGATGTGCGGGTGTTTCTTTAGAGAAACAATGTCTCTCCGATCGAAACGTGCACGACTCATCCCACTGTGATAATTTCCGAGCAGATTCGACGGAGCACGGCGTAATCAAGTTCCGGAAGGAGCCCCGACAATGTCCAACAAGATTGGCCGCGCGGTGTTTTTCCTTAACCACGACAGGGGAATCGTTTTCTCTTAACGATCGATAGCTACAAGCACTGCTGTCGGCTGAGTCAAGTTGCATTTTCTTTGGCGAAAATCCCTACTGCCCTCTTTTCCTACCGGCTTGGCTATGTATGGCGGACCCCGTAGGCGGACCCCGTAGGCGGACCCCGTAGGCGGACCCCGTAGGCGGACCCCGTAGGCGGACCACGTAGGCGGACCACGTAGGCGGACCCCGTAGGCGGACCACGTAGTCGCAGTATTGTGTACTCTAAGGGTTGCCTGCTACACTAGTAATGCTTTCGCGAATTTTTTCTTCAGTAGAAGTGTGCGCTTCAGTGGGGAGTGTGAGTACAATATTTCTTATCCGTCGAAGCTTAAGCGAGCAGCGAACGTTATGTAACCTTTGTTGAGAAGCTTCTCTCAGACCGCCTCCAAACGCCTGTCAAGAGCGCAGACGTTTGTAGACACATAAAATATAAGATCACTTCAGAATGTTTGGTATCGTTTGAGATTTGAATCTTGCCTCCGGATCTTACGTCTTTTATTATCTGCTAACGGCAAAAGACGAACTGTCTAAATATAAGGACATGAATCGGTAGAGGGGCCCATGCACATGATGACGCTATCGGTTCTCGTACCCCTCAGGCCGTATTTCCTTGACATGTTGCATTTTTTTTACAAATCCCTTAAGCAAGTTGACTCCTTTTCCTTCAAAAGTGACAATTTTTTCCCGACTCATAAAAATTCAGAGGCGAAATTGCCAGCCATCTACGTATATACCGTACGACAGGCAGGGTCACCTCTTGTGAAGGTTTCTTGTCATTCCAGCGAAATGTGAGATCAACTGCGGCCTTGCATGGCGACGCTGACTTGCGCGCGCGCATTTTTGCCGAGTCAGTACGCGATTAAAAACTAGCGCCGCGCCATCATCCGCGTCGAAGCGGCCAACGAGCAGCAGCTCACGAAACGCCAACGAGTCCATTTCACGGCGAATAAACTTCTCGCCAGCAGAAGAGGGTCTTCCATTTCAGCCAGTCTTCTACCGACAGGTAGTCATGGACGCGTTGTGCCGTGTTAAGGAACCGGACGCAGTATTCGCTTGGAAAGGATCGTTTGGATCGCAGTATCTTTGTGCTGGACGGACGGTTGGTGTTCATTGAAGCTTTGGTGCGTCGGGTAGAAACCATTAATGAGCTGGGCTGTCGTCTGAAGCCGTCTTCGTCAGATGTCACCCTGCCATGCCAGCAGGGTGGTCGTGTACGCGTGTAAACGTTGGACTCGAACGTCTGCGCTTAAGCAGGCTATTGCTTCCGCAGGGGTAGGCGGACAACGCATTGTCCCTACCGGAGATAGAGGCGAGCCGAGGTCGCTGGGAGGTGGTCGGCGTTTTCAGTGCAACGTTTCCGTTTGTCCTCTTGAACAAGTTCAGCCATCGCCACTGGAAGGACGAAGTTGACTGACTCAGAAGCCGCACGGGTGTAACATTTAACTGTGCTTGCCTGGTTGCTAGCTGCAGCTCAGTCATGTTGAGTTGCCCGTTCTAGTTTGGCCCTAAAAATATTCGGTTGTCGAGTAGATACTAGACAAGTGTCCACTCGTCTTCGATCTTGGATGGGCCGTTCACGTTGAGAAACATCTGGTTATTTTAGCGATAACGCAGCTCAGCCCTGGGGCTGCGCCCAACGCGCGAATTGGTCCCGTGTTTCTTCGCCGTATATTGCCACCTATTCAACGTGGGGTGATACCTTCCGGAGTCTCCAGACCCTAAAGAACGGATAGGACCCACGGCAGAGGAGCTCAGCCGAGAAGCTTTCCTTAATCCGGCTCCGCAAGATACTTTTAAGGCATTCGACCTTAAATGGCGGGGCTGTAGTGTGGCCAACGTTGCATGCGGCCTTTCAACGCGCGCTGGTGGTGGACTGCGTCGCGTGAGCTGTATCTCGCCCTCAGCTACGCGGCTCACATCATCCGACACCTAATACGAACGATGGCCGTCGCACTTCATCTCGTTCTTCTCTGCGTAGCCGACCTCATGCGTCTTCACATCCTCCTGCTGTGTGCGGCCAAGCAAGTGGTCGTTATTGCTTGGCGTGAGTTCTCATTTCAAGTTGTCTGGCGTAAGTTCACCAAAGGAACTGCAATATTGGCAAGGTTTAAATGCTTAACCACTCGTAGAAAAAATGCGAGCAAAAGCACCATTACAGACGTTAAGCTGATGACGAAATTCATCGGGTGACCTTCGATCGAACGCGGGCGTGGGGTGTTGAGAGGTCGGACGGTGACATGTCGGTATGCGAGTTCGTCTGTGCCGTGGCACGATTTGCGTCCATGGGGTCTGTCTTACAAAGCAGTGCGAAACGACACCGTGTGTGCGGTAAAAGTTGGCTGAGTTCGTTCGCAACACGTCGAAACACGGTGTAGGAGACGGGCTGTGGTCTCTGGCGAGAGGTTGACATTGTTCGAGTACTGTGATGAGTTCGTCGAGCTCGTTCGTGCTCGCTGTGCTTATGGAAGGCCGTCGTTACGAGTGAGCAATAGCAGGGTTGGGGGGGAAATACATTGAACCAAGTGAAAGAGTCTTTCATCGTTAGAAAACAAGGAGGCAAACATTTTCACTCAACATTTATCTTTTGCCTACGAGCATAGATTCGTCCGCAGGGGCTGGATAACCAGAGAAAACGGCCGTCTTTTCCGCATTTTCCTACAATAGTCCTGTGATTCTGATTGTCTGCGGCCTGCTGTTGGATCGACAGCACACTTAGGTTTTCGTTTAGTTAACATCATCTTAGTAGTCGGCCATAACAGACCACGCGCGCTACGGAGGAGGCCGGGGTTTGGCCGGCTAAGCTTTGCCTCATTCCGGCCTTTCCAACTTCCGCGCAAAAGCTCGCTCCTCGGTTGATAGCCATACTTGAATCGTATGTACACCGCCACTCGGTTGTCTTACATCTCGCACGGGTCGTATTGCCATGACCACACGTACGGCGGCTTGGAAGTGAGCTTTCGCAGTCGCCGATTAGAAGAGGCCTGCACCCCTCATCCGTCCTCACACGCAGGAAAATGTGTTGACGCCTGCAGAAGTCGAACCGTTCGGCTGCGCCACATTGGCAGTACCGTGTCAACAGAAGACAGGAGTACTGGCAGCCATAGTTTTTCTCGCATGTGGGTGTCGAATGGCGATACCTTACGGCCAATTACGGTGCATTTCACACGCGTGCTCATTTGTCCCAACTGGCCGAGGGGGAGCAGGTGGACCGGTTCGAAAGACAGACACGATGTTGAAGGACGTTTGTTGTTTCAGTGTCAAAATTCACTGCCCAGGCCAAACATGTGGCCGTCAGTTAAACGCCGCACCGTAAAGCTGACTCCGGCCAACGGCAGAATGTTGCCAATGTATTGTTAGGCGAAAAGACGCATTGGCATATCGTGACGATGCCATAGCGTCGGGCGGGTCGGCGTCTACGAAAGGTCGTGTAAGGACACGTTTTTACGAAACGCATGTCTTTACGGGCCCGTACGACACCTGCTGGGCTAGTTGGCCAGCGGCGGGTGAATGAAATTCACTGAGCTGCGACATCGGCTGTAAGACGAAGTGTGTGAAGGTCGTCGTTTTACTCGGGGTGGCCATGTCGTGTGTGGATGAATCGCTATTTCAGCAACGGCACACTACGAATATAGCCGCTTGCTGCAATGAAAGCGGCTACAGATGACACAGTCACTTCACAACACACTCATTCAGGAACACGCCATTCAGAATTAGCTAATTAGTTCAATCGTGCTAAATTTTGACGTTTCGTTTCGTAAAACTAAGCTGACGCCTCTTGTGGCCAATGGCTGGTTACATTTCTGGCGCGTCGTGACTGACATACGCGCACGGACTAGAAAATCTATCGAGCTTATCGACACCTCTGCATCTTGCCCCACGCTAGGGTCGATCCGGTGGTTGACATATATGATTTTAGTGCTGGCCATTGCGCGTCTCAGAATTATCCTAATGTCAAGTAAGAAGAGTTGAGGTGAACGCGACATGCACTGGGTCTTCTGAATGCGTCGAAGATGAAGAGGCCCGCAGCCTACTCGTAGACGGGGCTTGATCCTGTGTATGTATTCGTACGGTATGACATCTACTGGCCTGAGCGCCATAGGATAATAACGAGTACCTTCGTTCGTACGTCATGACATGATCGGACTGACGTCTGATTGCAGTCTCGATTTTCGAATTCTGATCCGAACCACTTAAACGCGATCTGACCCATAATGGCTCTCTTTTTCTCTCTCTTTTCTGTCACTTGCATTCTCGCTTCTCGTATTCCAGAGATGTCAACAGTGGCGCCAAGTGCAGTGCAGCACGAAGCCTCGGGGGGAGCGGGGGACCGATCGGCCACCGCCCCCAGCACCGCCCCCAGCACCGCTACCGGCACCGCCTCCGGCAACAGCCACCGAGATCAGCAGGCAGGTTCGCCCAACCACGCGTCAGCCAACGGCACTCAACGGTCGTCTACCACAAGCATATCTACGGTGCCCCCGACGACGAGTCCGGCCCTCAACGAATCGCCGGCTCCGCTATCCAAGCAACTGGCCCGAGAGATCACCGAAATGAAGGCGCTGAAGCCAGCCAACGCCAGCGTCCCTGGCAGGGATGGCCCGACGAAGAACGACGCCTCGAGCGCAAACGCCGACTCGCTTGAGGGCAACGGCTACGAGAGTCCGGCGCTCTCCTCGTCGCCCTCAAGTCCCGCCCCGTCGGGAGACGGCGATTCCAGCCCCAAGGACAAGACGCCCATGTGTCTAGTTAACGAACTAGCGCGGTTCAACAACGTCCAGCATCAGTACCGCCTCATCGAGGAGCAGGGCCCGCCACACAAGAAAACGTTTACCGTTGTGCTGAAGCTCGGCGGTCAGGAGGAGTACACGGCGACGGGGAGCAGCATCAAGCGGGCAAGGCACTCGGCCGCTCAAACTGCGCTCCAGAAGACGGCGCTCAAACATCCGACGCCTAAGACGACCGGAAAGGTAGGCCAGGGGTGGTGGTTGGACCGACTCGCCATGGCAGTTGTTGGGCACGGGTTGTTCGTTTCGTTGTTGGATCACGGTTTTGGTAGTTGCTCAGTTGTGGATGCGAGAGTTGGTCGATGTTTGGCAGTCGAGACCGGTGGATTCGCATTGTAACGTGTGGAGGCACCCATGTTCATGGGTTTGAATCCCCGCCGTCGCATCCATGTGTGTTATAGGATTCGTCGTACGAAGCACTGCGAAAGTAACACCGTGAACACTGGTCCTTGGCTGATGGTCAGTTTTGGAACTGCGTTTAATGGCTGGAAGTCAATGGAGAGGCTTAGAAGTGGGCAGTTCGAGTTGGGAACTGTGAATTGTAAAATGGTAGGGTTCATTATATATTCAAATAAAATTTGACAGTGTTGGGCAAAATTGTTTTTTAAACAAAATTTGATATTTTATCCGAAATTGGTTTTACGCACAGTGTTTACGCACTCTTCACTTGACATTGGATGGATATTCGTACCGTCTCATCGGTGAATGTAACCCTAGTTCACCCCGAAGAGTCCAATTCGATATGAACAATGACGAACTCGCAGTGAAATTCGTAACTGTGAGATGTCGGTACATCCTGTCGAGTTGTCGTTCCCATTAATTTCCACATTCTGCAGGGATCCACAGTCTGAGGCTGATTTAGCCACGTAAAGAGATTACATACAAGTATGTTCTCCAGTTACCTTTTTGAGCATACTAGCAGAATTTAACAACTTCGATCGGCCTTCGGCGGGGGACAAATATCAGACGAGTTAGCAGAAAACCAAACTCGCTATTTCATGCGCACGGTTCGCACTTACTCCCCAGTGCAGAACTATTTTACGCATTTCAGTTTCTAGGACATCGGTGCGGCATTCGACTGGCCTTAAGGCTGGCCTATGCAGTTTTGCACATGGCCCGTTTGTACGGTGTCTGTCCCTGGCTGTCGTGACCGCAGGTCATCGTGAGAGGGGTGTGAAGTGTCCGTCTGTTTCGGATGGCTTTGCCAAGATAGCGCTGAGAGGTTGGTCGCTTTGAAAGAAGAGTTGAGGGGCGTACCTGCCAATCGGAAATGGGACCACGCATTAGGTCACGGCATATCTTCCGACGGGCAGGTACTACACTAGACGCGTACCGTCATGCCAACACTGCGAGCGTTTCGCGTATCCAACCTTCTGAACATCTTTTGTTTTCTCTAGTCCCCTGTAAGCGGGTGCGCGCGTCACTTCTAATGAGTGTCAGACTGTTGGGTGGATCTGGCCCAGGCCAAATGTGCTGTAGGTCAAGCTTGGTAGGATAATACACCGCGTTTCCCGTTGGATCCGTTGATCGGAAATATACGATTGACCGGCTTCCTTCGAGTGTTTGTCCAGTTTTGAACATGCATTCATCTGATCACCTTCGGAACTCACGTTTCTTGTTCAGATCGTGAAAACAGCTTGTTCTGAAGGTCTGATCCAAACTTATTGAACACTTGTGGCCGCCGATGGGTCCCATGCGAAATAGAAAGCGAAATTCAGTTCAAAGTGTGATGATCCAATGTATGGAGAGAACAACCGTTTGCACGCTAACGTGAACCAAAGTTTTTAAGCTTATTATTTCAGAACAGCTTTTGGTTCATAAACCTATATATATATATATATATATATATATAT
>MNPL01008066.1:0-12143 GCA_002081605.1 Tropilaelaps mercedesae | reverse complement strand
ACTTCCCGCTTGATTTTTTCCCGCCGCTTTACATTTGACGTTCCATCGGACCGGAGGTTAGAAACGGCGTCGGGGTCGAACAGACGAAGTTCACCCGGTTAATAGACAGTAGCAGGGTCCCACTTTTCGACTCCTGTCTCGTCGGATATGTATGACCGCCATCATTAGCCAATCATGACCTGAGCGGCGTCTGCTTCGCGTCGTCTGCTTCGCGTCGTCTGCTATAGCAGACGATATTGACGATGTCCGTTAATGGCGAAAGGTGCTTGATGTGGCCGTCGTTACCGCGTAACAACGGGCAGGAGCTAGAAGGCAAATGCGCTTTCCCTCGGTCACATCCGCTCGCGTACACTCATTCTTTTCAGCCGCTTATCGCCGACGTTCGTGCTGGTTCAGAATCTGGCCAGTCGCGCACGATCGACGCGACGTCCTACGACTTATCGATTCGCTAAAGTCGCTAGCCCACCCCTGCATTCGTTGCCGACTCGCTTTAGCCGACAACCGAGTCCATACACTCGATCAGGCGGTGGCAGAGCCGCGAGTAATCCACCGCATCGCCACTCAAACGGCGCATCTTCAGCAACATGTGGTCAAGCTCGAGCTCGACCTGAACGACGCCCTGCGGCTCGAGGGCGATCAGGCCGCGCTCCGACCGCGACAGGACGAGGTCGGCTGCGCGTTCCCCGAGCGCCTGCTGTATCTCTCCGAGCGTGCCCTGACGCCCCTGCTGCAACGACAGTTGCATGCAGAGCGATCCGCTCGGCGTCTTCTGGAGGAGTTCCGCCGCCCCGGCGTCGTAGTCCATGACGTCCTCGTAGTCATTCTCGGCGCTTCCGCGCCGGTAGACGGTCTGCGGTTCGAAGAGGTTGTCGTGTTCGCTGATCGTCGGCAGTCCGCCCGCCGCCCCCACGGCGCCGCCGGAGGTCGTCGGCGACGAGTCGTCGAGGACTGTGCTATCCACCCAGCGCGTGGGCGAGTAAAGGGCGCAGTCCTCGCCTTTCTCGTCGGTGATGCTGATATGCGGAATGTAGCCAGAACTGCACGGCGCCCCGAGCGGCGTCCCCAGGGAGACGACCGGAGCACCCCCGCCACCGCCTCCGCCGCCGCCGCTGGCGCCACCTCCGCCGCCGCCGCCGCCGCTGGCGCCACCAGAAGAACTGCCGGCAGGGGTGGCAATGCCACCGGTGGGAGACATCATCATCGGGCTGAGATCGGTGACGACCAACTGCGGGATGCGCACGGGGGGCGACGGCGTCGACGAACGCGATGACGGATCGTCGATGTTGCTAAATTGTAGTTGCAGTCGTTGCAGCTGTGAGAGCACTTGTTGTTGTGACGCGAGTCGGGCCAGCTGCGGCGACAAGGGGGCATGTCCCGAAGGCGTATGCACCGGTGAGGAAGCGATTGACGGGGGCGAACTCATCGAAAGGTTCAACGGTCCAGTTTGTAGCCTGTAAATGCAGGGAGCGAACAGGGGCCAGGTGGAGATGAACAGCGAACAAGAACACCACAACTTCAGTACGCGGTAATGGCACGCGCTCACCCAGGGAACTGCTACTACCTAAACGACATGCGTTCATTCGTTCAACCTGCTACCGCGCTAAAACTGTACTACAGTGTCTAGAAGTTCTGAAACGTCGCCTCAGTCCGTTACGGCGCGGCATTGCAGGTAGCTAGGCTGGTCAAGCTGCACCGCACGAACAAGCCTATTCTGTCGAGCAGAATTCAAATCTGGATAGCAGCGGAGTATACGATCTTCATCGCCATCTCGAGAAGAAGATCTCGTAGAAACGTACGGCGGAAATGTTCGCGTATGCTCATTTAGCGGACCAATTAGCCGGTCATCGGTCGACTCGGGGTAGGTGACTTGAACATCGGTGACCTCAGGGACATCCGATCGGGGGCCGATAAATCTCGGCCGTTTTTCCTTTGTCGACACTTACCTCTGTTGCTGTTGCTGATGGACGTGTTGTTGCTGCATTTGTTGAACGTGAATGGTGTGTCGCCGTTGAACTTCTGCCCGTTCACTGTCGCTGAGGGCGGCCTGATGCTTCTGCTGTAGCATCTGATGCTCCTGTTGAAGCGCCTTCACCATGTGGGGCGTCGTACCTCCGGGCGTCATCAGCGCCAATGGAGGTGGACTTCCTCCACCTTCGCTGCACCGGCGAGTAACTGACAAGGAACGAGAATACAGAGCAACGCAATAAACGACATTAAACCATGGAAATCGAACGTCGACCAAAGGATGGAGACACAGTTCTATAAAGTGTCATATGTGTATATACGTATGTATATATGTGCGCATATACGTGTGTATATACGTGTGTGCGTATATGCGTGTATATATGTGTGTGTGTATATACGTGCGTATATATGTGCGCATTTACGTGTTTATATATGTGCGTGTGCATATACGTGTGTGCGTATATGTGCGTATGTGTGTGTGTGTGTGTGTATATATGTGCGTGTGCATATACGTGTGTGCGTATATGTGCGTATGTGTGTGTGTGTATATATGTGTGCATATACGTGTATGCGTATATGCGTGTATATATGTGTGTGTGCGTATATATACGTTCGTATATATGTGCGCATATGTGTTTATATATGTGCGTGTGCATATACGTGAGTGCGTATATGCGTGTATGTGCGTGTGTATATACGTGCGTATATATGTGCGCATATACGTGTTTATATATGTGCGTGTGCATATACGTGTTTATATATGTGCGTGTGCATATACGTGTTTATATATGTGCGTGTGCATATACATGTTTATATATGTGCGTGTGCATATACGTGTGTGCGCATATGTGTGTATATATGTGTGGACGTGCGTGTGTATATACGTGCGTATATATGTGCGCATATATATATATATATATATATATATATATGTGTGTGTGTGTGTGTGTATATATAGGTGTGCATATACACACGTATATGTGTGTATATATGTGTATATATAGGATCCAACATAATCGTTACAGTTTGTGTGTGAGCCACTGAGCAGAAGGCACTACCAAGAAGCGATCTAGGAGAGGTCGAGAGGAAAATCGATACCCCCAAATGCTAAGGTTATGGCCGATGAGGTTGCCACCAACTGTCGTATTGGCCCACAGGACCTTGTCCGAATGCCAGATTCTGAAGACCTTTTGGGACACAGACAGAAGTATAGGGAGAGAGAGAGGGAGAGAGAGAGAAAGTAGGGAGTTTTTTTTGCATTGCTCAGACGCACACCCATTGCTCGCGCGTTGTTCCTCTCAGCGCTGACGTGGCCAAGATGCTACGTGACGCGTCGACACGCTAAACAAAATTTCACGCGCAAATACTCACGATGATGGCTCTGCTGTTGTTTGTCGAGCAGAGCTATGAGACCGCTACGGCGTTGTCGGCCGCCGGAAAGCATCTGGTTACGGAACCAGACCGAAGCGCCTGCAGAGGCCGTCCCCTCGGCCAAACCCACCGCGGCCTCCCGGGCCCGCAGGGAACGTCGCGGGCTCAACTCGACGTCGTGCGATGACCCGGCCTCCTCGCGACTTCGACGTGGCTAGATTTGGTTACGTGTACGGTCGGTCGTGTTCGAACAGCGCAAAAAGCGACATCACAGGGGCAAATCCAGAGGCAAGTGTGAGCCGTGCGGGGGGTGCCACAAGGTCCGCACGAAACAATTTCGTCACGAGCGCATCCGTCACCGGGAAAAGCGATTGTCGAAGCGCGGGCATGGGACAAATCGCGCAACGCACCGCCGCAGGTCGCACCGGAGGTAGACGGCAGACAGAAGTCCAGAACGAGGATGGCGACAACGCGAGAAGAAACACCCAGAAGCATGCGAAATTTGTTCGTTAGTATTTCGACGTGGCCGACAAGTTGAGGACGTGACATTGGCAGGGGGTAGATGCATTCGAGAGTGGGTACTTACTCAACTATCGTCTTAGCTGTATCTAACGATATAGTAGAAATAAACGCACTTCACAGATCGTCAGCTCAGCCATCACTCAGACTCGGTGGCGTCGGCACATTCGCGCACGCCTTCAAACGACCGGAGGGAGACACGTAGCTGGGAGGTGCGCGGGTTCGAATCCGCCGTTGCACATTTGTATCTTTATGGGGCGATCCGTCATACAGGGTCATGCAAAAAGCGATATCGTGGACGCCAAAATGTTGGCTGACGATCAGCGCTCAAAAATATATTCGATGCGCTCAGCCGTCCAATGAAGAGTGCCGCACGCAGCTTAACACGTCGGTGTCTATCGAAACGATGATGGAAATCGTAAATTTCGATGTTCTCTTTATGGTACGCATTATCCAGGCGCATTCTATGTGAGTTATGGAAATACCGACGGACAGGTCGTCGTTGTTACCGGGCGTGCCGTATTATTGGTACCGGCTGGTATCTGAGAATCACTCGGCGAAGTTCGTTGTCGTCATGAATATAATTATTATACGTAGCAAATATACAAAGGTGTGTAATAACTAGATCACGACATTATGCGGCTACGTTCGAACAAGGTGAATTTCATTTACATTGCCTGCTTATGCAGTGTCTAACACATTATAGAGCATAGACAAAATGGCCGATACTACGCCACTGCCAGCGGGCCCCTGAGTGCTAAATCGATACTGAAAGGCGTCGGTTCAAAGGCCGTAAGGAATAAAAAAATCTGCCAGTTTTTCAGCAGCCAGTCCACCTCTACGTCAGTTTGGCAGATTGCTGAGCTGCGACTCTCAGATCTGTTCATCTACTCCTTTCCTGAGCGCTCACCGAGAGGTCTCGTTGCTGGGGACTCAACGTCCGATACGGCGGCTGGCTGTGAGCTCCATGTCCGCCTGGTTGCTGCTGCGGCTGCTGCTGCTGCTGCTGTTGCTGTGAAAGCTGCTGCGCTTGCTGCTGAGGACCGTAGGCTGTGTAGCTGTAGTTGAAGTAGTGGTCGAAGCGATTGTGGTAATGCACGCTGATATTAGCACCGCCATCCGATGCCCGGCGGAAGATACCCTGCCCCGCCGTCGAGCCGAAAGCGCCTGGTGGCTTCAACAGATGCTGGTCCTTGACGCTGAAGTTCTGCGGCGACTCGTTTTGTACCAGCGGGAGGTTCGCCGGTAGGTTCGTGTGAGGTAATGCTGATATCGGCAATGGTACCTACCGAAGCAGTTTGTCAGCACATTGAGAGATGAGCGGAGGGCGACGTACGAAACGCACACACAGACAACGACCCCGTATAGAGAACGTGTGTTAGGACGTGTGTTAGGAAAAGTACACATGTGAAGTTGGAGAAGGCCAAATCCCGCCCCGCACGGTGTGAAGTACACCGGCGAGGTTTAGGGGCGATGGACGTGAATGAAATAGCGGAGAAACACAGACAGACGACAACACAGTGCAGACGGCAGATAAACCGAACGGGGTATACGCACAAAAGAACGATGACCAATTCAGAACAGAGCGACTTTTCTAGCATTCGTGAGCTCCAACGAAAACATTTCGTTGCTTCCCTGACCGGACATACTCGGGTCGCAGTTGAATCCACGTAATTGTAGATTTTCGACTTGCGAACGCAATGAACAGAACATTATCTGAGAAATTATCATCAGGATAGACAAACCTACTTGGGGCGTACACGCACATTAGTGAGCATGCGCTCAGAGAAACCTTCTTCGGCAAAAATCGACGAATGTCTGAGATACGTGCCGACGCCGGCGGAGACATCCTACTTTCAGGCCTGGATCCTTTAGTGTTATATGTTTTTGTCCTTCTCGACTAGGCAGATGTCTAATCAATCATATGCCTTTTGAATTTTTTGGAAGGTTTTTCAAGGCTTCGTGTTGTGAGTGACGAGTTAGAAAAGAGTTTTGTCTCATATCGTGCAAACGATGGACTAGGAAAAGATGGTTTCACTGAATCTAGGACAACTCTTCAATGTGGTAGCTTCATTAATAACGAGGTTAATTTAAGCTAATTAATAACTACATGATAAAACAGGTGTTATTAACGCGTACAGGAAGGTTGACAGTATAGAGAGTCTTCATTCTTTGAGCTCGGTCACGGGGAACACTCACAGAACTTAATTGTTGCCGCCCTTCGCCTATTGAGGGCCGTGAACACAAGACCTTCGTTCGGGCACATTAATAAAAATTATTGCCATAAAGAACCTCTCGAGTTCCCTCCAGTAGATCTATATAGGCGGCTTCCACGCCGCTTCGGACAGCTCGGAGGTGCAAGCCCCGCAGCTTAAATCGGAGAGTAATTTTTTTCCTACTGCTTCTATCGTTCTTCTCCGAGGCACGATATAAGCGGCTCGATACGGAGAATGAATGCATTTAAGGTCCGCGTACACGAATAAGGTTTCTCATTGTTTCGCTCTAGTCATCCTGTGTTCGTTTGTTTCGATTTATTGTACTCGACAGATGGGCCGTCACAATCGGTCACGTATTTATGTAACGCTAGCAAACACCAACTTGAGAACTCATCACTTAGATGCGAAACGGACACACTCAAGTACACAAACATTTCTTACCTTCTTCATGCACAACAGACAACTGACTCGATTTAGCGGCTTTAGAAAGACAAGAAAACAAGCAATAAAATCCGGCACAACCGAGCACCGTGTTAATCGGACGAAAATATGTACGCAAAAATCGAAAAGAAACGCATGAAAACTCAGCTGGGTACGATTTGATCGTGCACTGGAACGTCTCGTCCGATACTCAGCCATCGACCATAGATCGCAAATAGTGCGGCGATTAATGTGCATGAGAAAAAATAGCTACAGCGACACATGTCACTTCTGCAGTAGGTGCGAAACGAAACACGTCCCCTCTGCCTACGGGGGACGTCCCTCTAATGTGCACGTTGACGTGATTCGCGATGCGTCCATGGCGCGCATGAACGCATCGCCGCGGACTCACGCTCACCCTGAGTATGGGAGGAGTAGGTCCCTGACGGGCATCTTCCTCTGGTCCTACGGTGTGACGCCGGATCACCTGGTACATGTCCTTAGGCCCGTTCGATCCATCTTCGTCTGTGTCCTGCTCCGAATTCTCGCCGAACTGCAACGATGCGTTCGATAAAAACAAAAAGAGAGAGCGAGATCATGGCCCATGATCGCGTTATGCTGGTACAGAGGCTTCGTGCGCATATCTATGAAGAATATCTATGAAGCTCATAATATCGATATGAACGACGCGAACTGACTACTGGCCTAGACGCTAAAGGCGAAATCGCACGGCTTAGTGGTAACGCACGTCCGGTGTCGTCGGCAGTAAAACGAGGCGCTCGGAGGCGTACGGATACATTTGCCATAACTTTTGCGCGCGCTGAACTGCGGCAGGCACGGTAGCCTAGCCGAAGCTGAAATAGGCTCGGCAAGGTCGTTTGGAGGACGACGAAGCCTTGTATCGACGGCTGCGTCGACGTCGTTTACCTTTTCCAGCGACGATTGGCTGTGGTTGAGGGCGTCCTTCGTCCAGTCGAGCACCCGGTCATGAGTTCCGGCCGGTGGCGGATCTGCAATTCCAGGTGGGCCGAGTGGAGCGGTTTGGGCTCCAGGACTCGAGTTGGAGCCGGCATTGTCGTTACTTAGCGAAGGCGGCGATACAGGGGGACGCTCAACTACAACGACCCCCCCCCCGCCCCAATGAGAAGGATTCATATGAACAATTATTAGTTAATTATTAGTCACTATTATTATTATGATAACGATATTATTCGTTTGGGTATGCGCATCGAACACATAGATCTTAGTGAAATACATTAGTCAATAGCCATGAAGACGAGCAACGGTGTTTTCGAGCAGCAGAAAATCGTTATAGCAGAAGTGGGAGCGAACTTCCGAGCTGGAAGAAGCGAATATTTCGCGTTTTCTTGCTGTTACGCACTCGTGCTAAGACGCACGCGCGCGCGTCATATGCCCGGGACAGTAGAGAGAGATGCGTCCCAATATCACTATCACCCCCCCTCAATGCAAATACTAGATGAGGCAGTTTCGCCCCACGGCTATGAAATCGTCAATACAATGCCATCGTCGGCTAGGCGAAATGGCGGAGAAAAACAGCCAACGCATTGACAGCCGCCGCCACCCAGACACCTGCTTCTTCTCGGCCGATTTGAACGCCGAAACGTCTATCCGAGTGGCCCGGCGGACCCGTAACCGAGTCGGTTCTTTCAACTAAAGCTTATTGAAAATCGGATCTAGCGATCGAGCGGGGAGAGGAAACGAGATCACACTCGGTCGGCATCGGCGTTGCTAGAACAGCGGAAAATTCGCCATAGGTCGGGCTGGCACTTTGGTGGCCTTCTGGGGGACGACGTACCAACTCCGGTGGTGATGCTGGACTTCCGCTGGTGGAAGGCAACGACGGGTAGGAGGGTCTGCATCGGCTCGGATCGAAGTTTCTCCTTGAGCAGGTGGAATATCGCTGCGTAGTTATCGAAGCGATTCTCCTGGAAACCGAAGAAACGCATCGAAAGCAGGTCTGTTTTTCAAAAGTGCTAGACTTTGCGGATTTGTCGAGGGAGAGGGGAGGAACCTCGTGAAGACATCTATCTATCTATCTATCGACGACGAATCCTTTCTAGCGTAGTTACCCGATGACGAAGAGGACATTCGCGAAGAACACTTTTAATCGTACATCATCCTAATTCATATATCACTGATGGGGTGACGTTGTCATGTATTTTGGCGTTAACTAACATTAACATCCGACAACAGCGTCGACAAAGCGACCGCTACACGAAAATGCTTCACGGACAACGTTCGCTTGACAATGCCGCACTGCTGCGCAGCAAAATTAGGCCAAAAAAACACAAATTAGGCCTAGACCGAGTGATGGGAAAGGAAATAGATCGAAAATATATTGAAGTTCGTCAGCAATGCCTACAAAGAAATTCGCTCGAACGGAGAGGGGTGCTACAAAGCAAATAGGCTCGGTCCGCATCCTGAGACTGCGGCGGTTCAGTGGGGCGGCGAGTCGGCCGCTATATCGAAACGAAGACTCGAGTCGCATATGATTGAATTTCTAATCCTATTTGTTTTCATCTAGCGTCTTCAGTGAGCGGACGCGTTTCCTCTTCTCGGCTTCGATGCTCGACTGTGTGGACGTAGTTTTTCTAGGCTAGCGAGCGCGCGAGAGAGAGGTTGGCGGCAGTTCCCAGGCCTTTTGCCGAGGCATAATAGGCTTATGGCCTGCGGCGCGGCGGCCATTGCTTTGATTGGCAGAGAGCGTCAGGCCAAACGCAACAATAGAATCTCTTTCATGAATGACTCAATCGTTTTCAGCCAATTACTTCACCTTAGAGTATATATATAGAAAAGATGGCGACTATTAATGCTGAAGACTAGCGCTTTTTTCGGGCATTTTTTGACGAATCTTGTCGCCGAGCCATGGCGTGTCATAAACAGCTGAAGGACAATCGAAGATGGCGGCGGCGGCGGCGGTGGTGGTGTCCGAGTTCTGTCGCGAGGGACAGATCCATCGAGTT
Organism: Tropilaelaps mercedesae; assembly: GCA_002081605.1. Lineage (NCBI taxonomy): Eukaryota > Metazoa > Arthropoda > Arachnida > Mesostigmata > Laelapidae > Tropilaelaps > Tropilaelaps mercedesae. Next base: position 2,668 of record MNPL01008066.1, on the reverse strand, counting down.
CAGGCTGGCCGCCGCCGCCTGGCCTGAGTTCTTGCAATGCCTTCAGCAGTTCTCAAGTGCACCGTCGCTCGAGGTGGCCCAACGAGCAGCTGCAGAAACGAGGCAACATCTTGAGGGACTGTCAACGACTGAGTGACAGCATCACCATATTGATTCGTACTCGTGAAAACTCGTCGACAAGTACGGACTGCGATCGACGACTTCGTTCGTTCGTTCTCGAGCTAAAAAAAAAACCCAAAAGATGCTCAGTCGTCTGCTCAGCGAACACATCTCGCTCATTCACATCGGAACTTCTCTGAGCTAGTTTCGATTTATTTGCTTTATTAATCCCGGTCAGCTTCGCGGTCAGGGCAAAGCACAGCCTCGTCCCTGAGCTTCGTCTCAGTCTTGACTGATTTTTGCCGCAAACGGCTCGATCAGAGAGGTCAGATGGCCACTTGGCCTCGCTTGGAAAGCCGTTTCATGAACTTATTCGTTAAGATAGCGGCCCGACACTTAATCTAACTTGAATAAAGTAGCGCAACAGCTCTCACAGGATTCCGGTAGTGACTATAGTGACATTCAGCGCGTTTCGAAATAGTTCCACGGTACCTGTCACTCAGTCGCAGATCGGTCTGAGGTCCGATCGATAACATGACCTCATCTTCTACAGGCCTGCACCTCAGAGAAGGTCGTGGGCTATGTGAGATACGTCGAGCGTGGTCGAAGAAGAACTACGGCGTTTCCGAGCATTAATATTTATTGGACTTCGCACGAAGTCTGAGAGAGACTGTGAAATATAAACGAACGGACAATAACTCCGATGTGTTATTACTGTGTCGCCTGTTCCGACTCGTCTGATGATTTGAGGAGTCTTCAAATCCGCCCATCATCGCAAGACGTCTATGCCTTAAAGACTGTCAGACCGGACTGCTGGTCACGCGGACGCGGCGTCGGATCAAGCGTTCCGAAATTCAGCCACCCACACGCAGCCAAGGCGAACGGGTACAACTAGTCCAGATGTGAAACAAGAGAAAACACAAACTGGTGGAACTTTTTTTCCCCGACAGAGTCTGTGTGTGTGTGTGTGTGTGTGTGTGTGTGAGGAGTGCTGTGGCGTTTATCAGCCAGATTTATGCAGCCATATTCATGCCGTCTGCTTGAATATGCAGCGCTAGTTGGGCCGTCAAGGTCATTTCAGGCGTTTTTCCTCCCGGAAGAACAGAATTCGTTTGCTTTCGAAACTTGTGCTATTGTACAGGGCACCAGGGGGAAGGGGCGTCCCAGCGGCGGGTTCCGTTTCAGACGCCGGTGATTACATCGCCATAGCTTTACGCCACAGCTTCCCGAGTCGACGTTTGCGGCATTATACAGAATGTTTCGAAATCTGTGGGTCGTTTTGCGAATTCCTTCCTTTCTGATACGGGGCTAATTCGATTTACTATCTGACGGTTTCATCAGACGGCGTTACTGCCCACAAAAGGCCGACGGTATCAGGGGCATTACGCCAACTACCGGAGGCCGCCTTTCTCGAACGTGCTCCATGCGTTTTGCCGCCCAGGAGTTTATTTTTAGACACCGGCGGCTCTTCGGGTGTCCCACCCACGCCTCGGCGATTTCCGCTAGACTTCATCATCGTTATGGCTGCATCTTGTTGCAGCGTAAGGCTGCGCACCACACCCCTGGAGTCTGGTCTATTCGGGGACCTCGGAAGCGTCTAACTTCGCCACCAACGACCACCACCCCCCGTGCCTCCCCCCCGGTAACCTGAACTGGGCCTAGGCCTTACACGCAGGGAGCATTTGCTTGATTGTCCGACTCACGACGGAGCTATATCACGAACGCCAACTGTCTGACTAACCCCCAAACGAAAAACGACATCACTACGCCAACAAAAGCTACCGGTTGGCGTAGGCCTGCCGCGGCCTGGACACAGGCCGAATCCTAGAGCGATCAGGCCAGCCAGCTACATGCGAAATTGGCGTTCTGTCAGCTGCGTCATGCGGTCGTCGTCGTCTGTGCTATGATGATCTTCTCGGACGATGGGGCTAATACAAAGCACGAGGAGCTGCCTTTGCAAGTGGGCCGGCCCCCTCTCGACAATAACCCTAGACCCTGATTGTGCGAGAGGCTTGAGAGCTCCCCTGAGGCTGGGAAGGCCTACAAAAGAGCCTTAGAGGCCTCTGCGTCGAACCTCTGTGAAAGAGACTAGCAATGGAAAAAGCTCTCTCCGCATAGAGGCCGCTACGAGATCCGACGCTTTCCAAGCGTTCCTTTCTCTCCGCCAATGCGAAAATCTGCCACCAGAACTGGGTCAGGAAATCAGGGAGGGCCAGCCCATGGGCCTCTAGCGTCTGAGACGTCCACTAAGGAAGATGGGCTTTAGTCGATTCCGGTCCGCTCGTTCGACGCGGAACACGTCTAGAGTGCAACAAATGCAGGACACTGCTCGTTTTTCATCCTTTTAGGCCAGCGCAGTGTTCCCTGAACACAGGCCATGCCAACGAACGAGAGGAGGCTAAAGATCGGACTAAGCTGTCCCTGTGCATCGTAAACGCCCACAGCCTGGCCAATGCGGTTCAATTCATTTGAGGAGCGTCTATTGACGGCAAACGCCGTCAGCTGTTGCCGGCCGGCGAGCGGGCGATCGGGCGAGCGGGCGGTCGGGCGAGCGGGCGGGCGGTCGGGC
>MNPL01008065.1:0-10074 GCA_002081605.1 Tropilaelaps mercedesae | reverse complement strand
ATATATATATATATATATATATATATATATATACACGTATATGTTCTGAAATCTCTCGTTCTTTCTTTCTCTCTCTCGTCTTACTTTTTAGCACTGTCGTATTCTGGAAATTCTCTACCGGAGCTGTTCGGGTGACGGAGATAGCTACCCCGTAGCCGAAGTGGTTTCATATCATCTTGGACGGTGCTTTCCTACCATCCTTTCCATGACTCGTGGAATAGGCGTCGACTGCGAAGCAGCGCATTGCCGACAAACCGAAAAAGCAGTAAGGGGAGAAAGCGGGGTGAAGGTAGGAAAGTAAGATCTCGAGAAAAAACTGCACTGAAGTCGCAAAAATTCTTGACGTGGTAACATCGCCAGCAATAATAGCGGCGACGAAAGTGGCGCTGGTCATATAGAGACTCCAGGAGTGCCACTGTTAAACAATTCTATGACACGTGTGCGCATAGAGGAATTTTGCGCGACGGGAAAGGCGTGTTCACAAAGGTTGAGTCTCTAAATGAGAACTTATCACAAATCAAACCATACCACACCCTAGTATGCTACATCGCCGTTCGTGCAATGCGGGTATAGTTCTAGCAATGTAAATAACTAAAATCTAAACATCAATGAGCGAGTGCCTGCTCTTTTTTAGTTTTCTTGCCATTGTCTGTGTTTCAACATCGGATGTGCAGGTTAAAACCGGGGTGGTAGATATCGTTAGAGGAATTCATTTTTCGTCTGCAATTTTTAGATCGGTCCCAGCTGCGTGGATGATGCATGATACTTTAATCGATGGACTATATCCTTGATTTTCCTATTAAAGTTTGCGGTTGCAGCAATAGAAGACAGTAACATATTAATAACTAAATAGGTGACAGATAGAGGACGTTTTGACTTCAGCTAAACTCTTTGAAGAAATTCTTCCTTGGCATTAAGTAATTATAAAATGACCATAAAAAAACGGTAAGTCATAAATCATATGTGATTCTCTGACGGTCTGTGGGTTGCAGATTTCCGATTCTATTTTATGGAACTGGATAATAGAGTATAAATTATTTAATACTAACTAATGGTAGTGATAAACCGTTAATGTTATGTTATTAAATATACATGTAAATTGTTGTATTACCAATTTTGGAACGAGTAATAAGAGTTAACGCTGAGTCCACAAAACATGGTACGGAAATTGTTAAAAATATGAAAGCTGATGAATGCGAAGCCTATTACCGGCGTGTGTTCTTTAACTTTAGACAACTGGACCTGAAACAGGTAAAACACATCTAACGTTTTTTTTTCTGTAGTTGTCTTATAGTTAAGTCCAACCATTTTGAGAGCCTATCGTGACCAGATAAAAATAAAGTGCGTTAGTATAGACAATTTCAATTTCTAGGCGCTGCATAAGTAGGTTAATATATGACTATTCAGAGAAAATTACACATTAACTTTCGAACCCGGAGCCTTTCACATGCAAAGCGAACGCTGAGCTACATCCCCACATGTCTACAACGGCCCGCTACCGTAAAAAGCTAGCAGCAACTGCCTGCTCGATGCAAACTTTCAAGCAGGCTTAACTATAGGAGAAATAATAATATTGCCAATAAACCTAATAACTTCCCATTTTCATGCTACAACATAGACTACCCGTCTTCTCAAATCCAAAAAACCTATCGAAAAGTTTTGAATAACTAAAGAAGTGCGAAATGTACTGAGGAAATCTTCAAGGGTAAAGTACTGTCAAAGCAGGAAAGCAAAGTAGGAATCATTAAAACGAAGAAATTATGAATTTATTTCATTTTAGTTTATCAAGATAAGTTATTCTTTTTTCTAAAGAATTTTTAAAAAGTGGCGAACAACACAGGCATATATATCATATAAAAAGTGTATACCATATCCTTCATTATGTACAACACAAATTACGACATTGTCACAAGTTTACCACTGGAATTTGGAGATTATTTCAAGCTATTTCCTTATGTATTTCTAAAATCTGGAATTAGCACAAGAGAAAATAAATCAATAAAATATTTTCAAACACAGATCTGGTCTAATTTTAGCAAAAATATATACATGAAAAAAATTGATTACGTCCTCGTTTTACATGATCAATATGATAATATTTATGATACTTACTTTTACTCTGTATTACTGTTTATTAAGAAAATAACGTAATATTTCCTAAATGGGAAGCGGATGCTTATGGTCATTCGTTTTTTGTGAAAGGCTTTACTACCACCATTTACAATCACAAACCTTTTTTCTAAACAAGCCGTTAGCGAAGAGTTTATCAGCAAAATCCGTCAACGTTTTGGTACTGAAGAAATATGCCAATTGGGTTTAATTCTTCATCGCATAACTAGCTGCGTTATGGGCCTTATCGGGCTGTTAAAAACATTTACAATAATTATAATACCATGTTCACCATTTTTAAACTATTTTACTGTTTGTTTTCAAGCATCGCAGTTACATTAATAATAAAAATAAATTTTCATCTCTGTTATATTAGAGAGCGATAAGAAACCAAAAGTAATTGAAAAAAAATTAGGTCTTAAATCCTTAACTAACTAAATCGTTTCGTTAAAATTTCAAATACTTCATTTGATTTGATTCATGATCTTCATGATCCAATTCAATTTGATTGCCACTGGGAGCTCACGGAGCCTGAAGGGTGATTGATTATGTCACAATGTGATTGCCAGGTAGCAGTAAGGAGGCCGGGGTCATAACATCATAACGCCTGATTTATAGAAACAACCCAATATAGACATCGGAGGTGTTGCTTTGCAATACCCTCGTAACGTAGTACTCGGCGCGAACGTGTACAAGAGTTGGGGCGGAACAGGCGGCAGGTCAACGCCACCATTTTCTAAGTTTGTTGCAGATCACAGGCTCGCTTGTTGGTCGCGTCTAACTGTTATAAGCGAGTGAGAGCGAAATTGGCAGTGGTTACGGCCAATAAATAACTTAGATGTGGCGACGACGTTCTCGAAGTGAGGCAACTGACCCGTATCCAGCCACGAAGTGTCACGTTTGCCGTAATTACTATTTCGTCGAGCTCTATGCTTTTTTGTGCTTTCTGATAATGTTATCACCCATATATTAATCGTTAGAGGCTTTAAAAAGATCGGGGTCATTTTATGAACATCTTCCGTTTAGCCCTAGACATGCTTATTTCAATAAGATCAGTGACTGGTGCAAGCTTTAGCATTTTATTGACACTGGTAGACTCGAAACGCGTGTCTCAATCGTTTTGAGTCTATTAAAGTAAAGCATCTCAAAATGTATAAAAGTATATCAGTCTATAAAAGTATTTCAGTGAAACACTGATGTTCTAACAGTCACCTGATACTTGTAGACGCAAGCGCGAGAGAAAAAAGAAACGTAAATTCAGTCTATGTTAGATCCCGCTATGGTCGTATGTACCAGTTCGGTTGGATTCAAGATTTTGACGAAATATATTGGCGTTGACAGATAGGTGTCTAAACCTATCTGTCAGCGTTTAGGGTTATTTCTCTGGTACAGATGTCATAGAGTTAAGATGCGTACAATTTAAGCGGTACATTTAAACGTTGTGCGCTCTTATCGGTCCTGAAGGCTGTAAGCTACATATATCGTAGCTATATTGTTTTACTCGACCAACCGAGTAAACGAACAATAGTAATAATCAAAAGATATTAAAGATCCTACAAAGTGTGATGTGCTATTTTACAAAGTCTATGAATAGCAGAAGCAATATTATCTGTCGGCAAATATCATGGCAATTGCAACGCCATCAGCTACTACGAGAACGAATCAGCTGTTGACAGTTAATCCTTCACATGTAAATCTAAGTAAGCATAACAAGGTACGCGGGAAGAAAGTCAATGTGGGCCTCATCGTAGCTTTGCGCCGGTAGCTGTTAACAACGAAGCGATTTGTATGCCTATTAACACATGAATTAGTGATTCACATGTTTGGACAGCGAAACGCCTTCGTCAGTCACGCTTTCCCCAAGATACAACAGCATATGCATACACACAAAATAATTCAGTATATCCTTAAAGATGGCACTCACTATACCACTCAGGAGAACAGCCAAAACCCCAACGTCAACGAGACTGCTCAACCAAAACGATTACTCAGACTTTTTACTTCCACAATTATTTTTACCTCAAAAAACTCTTTGAATTCATTCACTGTGCTAAACAACAGTTAGTTCACTGGTCGAAGAGTAATGCGGTCTGCCCATCCATACTTGAGTTTGGCAGGATCTGCAGAGAAGGCGTGCAGGAACGGAACAGGTTAAGTTTGAAACAATTAAACACGGCTATTCTACATAGCATATAGACAGCATTATAATTTGTCTTCCTTGCCATGGTAGCAGTTTAATTTCCTTGTCTGCTGGTTGATGCTACCTGTTATTTTTATTCTCTATTTTTTCTCCCCATACGCACGTACACAATGCAAGAAAGAAGCCCAATCGTTGGCGAAATCTTTGCCGCGGAAACAGCAAATTTACGGTTTACATTATAGGGTGGCGGGCAGAACCGCCTGGTGGAAGATCTAACTAAGCGCTCAGTAGAAATGAGCAGCAAACTTTAGGCGAAGCTAACGCCTTCAATATCCACATTGCTGGCGTTGCGTCGGCGTCTGATAATAGCCGTCAAACCAGCAAGACATTCCCAGTTAACTCAGCTCGAACATTCGCCTAGTCTAGCACTAGCGTCGAACGGACAGCGCCTGCATCGACGCAAAAGGACGCAAAAACACTGCTAATTTATCCGGAGCGGATTGACCAGCCGTGGATCTAATGTTGGTTTTTGGAGGATGTGTCTGCGTTGCTTAACGGAGAAGTTGTTCTTGTTGCTGACGGGAACGCTTGAATTGGCGGACGACCATTGCTAACAGCGATAGCAGTACCTGTTAACAAACAGAAAGCGTCGGTGACTCGAACTATGAACCTTTTCTCTTAGCCTTCCAATTATCTGGTATCAAATGCGTGCGCCGAACATGTGTTAGTTGTCCAGGTGGGCAGTCAGAGGCGGCTGAGGGAGTTTAAGGCATCGAAACTTTATCTACTTTTTACTCTGACGCCGCGCAAAGGGCGCCTGTCTGATTGTGTGCGGGCATCACTTAAGGATATATGAAAACGACCGATGAAAAATGCCACGAAATGGTCGTGGTATTACCTACTGGGTAATGATGTCAGCAAACACGGGGATACCAACCAGCGTGGGCCTACCTAATTGTCAATACGAAAGGGTTCCACTAAAGCGAGTTGGCATTGGTGTTATGAACGCAATCATTTCATTTGATACCGTTTAACGTTTTATACATATTTTTATCCTCGAATTCACAAATTGCATAGCTTCTAGTTAAAGCAGGCTTTCTATCATACTATTCTTATTTTACTAATATCCTTGTCTTTGTTGCGATCGTTGGTTTCCTTCATTTCAGCATCGCTTTAGCCCTTGGGGAGGTTCAACAGTGATCCGGCTTCTTATTAGAGAACGCAACAACTATTTGTCGTATTTTGGTTGATATATTATATTTAAGAATCGAAAGGCACTGTCAACTAAATGGAATGCTTTGGGATAACTAATCACATAATAGAATACTCACATGAGTAATAGAAGATCATTTACGAAGATCGCAGCTACAATCCAAAACACAATTGATACTCCACTTGTCACATGGTATGTGGCTATTGGGTCCAGACCTCCGTGATGAACGCATGAACTGCTACCAACCAACCATAAGCAGAAAGATAGCAATAACATCTAATGTTTTCATTTGCATTGCTGGTACCAAAGCGTTTTGGTATTTGCGAGGCTTAGGCATTAGAAAAAATTCAATTTGTCAATTGCGCTGTCTTGATAATTAAGTTAAAGCTTCTAGCATGCGTATAGTCAAGGTGGAAGACCGGCAAATTTTCCCTTCACCGGACTAATACCGCAAGAAAGAGGATGGCGTGGACACGAAGTCAACCGCTGCACTCTTAATGAATGGGCATGACCTGCGAAACGAGTAGGTGCTGCTGCGCTCCACTTTGTCATCTTGCTTCACAATATCTCGCAGTAACACAGGACTAGCCTAACCAGAATGAAAAATTGACTACGTGCACGTGCGTGTCAGACTGGACCTCAGCGGGATACTTCGTTTGAGATTGAGTTCAAAATTCTAGCGAAAAAAGAGGTGTTGTTGCTACCAGTTGTGGAACCATTTTGCAGTAGATGACGGTACTACTACAGCTGCTAACGAGCCAGACTTTCCCTAAGAGGTGACGCGAGCACTTCCATGACTCATACAGACTCCTTGCAAGGACACTATCTTCTTTCCAACAACCTTAAGAAGATGGCTACCATCAATCCGTTGAAAATTTATTTGCGACGCGGGAAGCACTGTGCGACATTAGAGATCAGAGTGAGAAATTCAATGAAGTCTTCTCATTCAATCAGCTTGCCAAAACAAGAAAAAACGAATGACGAAGGAATATGGATAATAGCATAAGCACACTCTTACCAGTACGTGGTGCACGCCTGGAGCCAAGGCCACCGTGATTGCGAAGGCAAAGATTTTAAGAGGAGGAATCTCCATGACACTCCAAGAGATTCAGACCAACCATTCGCCCAAGTAGAAAGATGAGGCATGTGACTTTCGGTTGCTTTTGTTGTAGCACATAGCAACTTGTTTATTGACAACACCACCGACGGTTCTATATAACGGCCTGATCCTTATTGCACAGAAAACGCAGCTATTTAATATGAATAAAATGTCACAGGTAAATCTGTATGACCAAAGACACGATTGAAGCTAATATTTATTAGCGAATATGAATTCGAAATCACAGGGTGTTCGACCAAGTCTGTCGCACACTCGTTTAATATAAAGGTGCCTTTAATTCGTACGTTGAAGCCTACCAAGACGAAATACCAAATTTACACGTTATATGTACATGCTACACATCTCGGCAGCCTTATTGCGCAGTTCAGTCATAATATGTAAGTTTTAAAAAACATATTATGATAACAGAACTTAAGCCGAATATTAGCTTTTTAGTGATTGGCACGACCACTATGGAGATAACACAAAGAAAGGGTTTCAACTCTATAGCTACATGAAGATGACAAATTTAAAATAGAAAGGGATGGCCACTCATATTTGTGGGGCCGAAGGGGTGCTACGCTTCAATGTTGAACTGCTCCAGTAATATGGCGGAGGAAAATAATTTACATAGGGTTTCAAATGGCATCGACTAGTCTGCAGGGGACAAAGAAACAAAGGGGAGTCTCGTCAGGGTTATCCTTTACGAATCTACTCTATCCAAATACAAAGAAGGTGTCATAAGTAATATTTGAAGTGCAAAGCATATTGATATGCCTCGCATTTTTATATAGGCCTCATAACTCCCATATTGAATAGCATTTTTGTCAAAAGCCTACTGGGTTTTCAATTATAGAGATGAGCATTTATAAATTCCAGGGTAACACGCGAGCTCAATATAGGCAGAGCGAAAGGTGATACAAACAACCGGTGCAAGTTACTAACCAAAAATATGTTTTATCCTGCTTGAGCCCAGCTGGAAAGTTACAGTGAGTTTGCGTAAGTCCAGCTGTCGAATTCTGCAGATACGGATAACCTTAAAGCTAGTCTATGCCGTCGTTGGGACAGAAAAATCATTTGAAAGCATTTGAAAAACTGTATCCGTTAACCGAGCTTTTCGGCGGTCATATTGACGGAGGTTACATTTTTCCTTTAGACATCACCTAAAATTCAGTCTGACATGGTGTCAATTTGTTAAGGAATTCTCCAACAGAAATCAGTGGAAACAGTGTTCACTATTATCATGCGTCTTCGTTACATTTGCTTAACGTTGTTACCGGTCAGAAGCAAATAGTCGATGGTACATCGTTGATTTGGTGTCGCTAAATGCTGTACCCGTTCCAAAATTTGTTACCGCCATTCTCGCTGAAGAACCTCAGAAATACTTTGCCCGTCCAAACTCTCACAGTAAATAATGACGAAACTTAATAATGTCAGGTTGTTTTAGAGTTATGGCTGCTTGAAAATGCGTCGCTTTTGTTAGATCAATCTGATGCATAAAAATATATACGTAATATTAGTGGCAAATTTTGAGCACGCGTATTTATATACTCTAAGTTAGTCAATAAAAATTGGTGCAACGTAGGTGGCAAATACGGTAATTGTTATTCATGTTTTGTGTGAAATGAACGAAGGCGTATTTAATTAGACCTGATCATAAACGTGTATATTAACTGGCTTTTTAATACAAAAGAATGATTTCGTCACTGAATGTTTCTTATTTTTTTTAGTAACATTGTATGCTACGTAAACACACTTTTTGCCTAACGGACATCTCTAGGGTAATTTCCAAACGACGAGTAGGAAATGACCAAAATCACAGTGACACAGCAAACTTAGTCGACTCAATATAGCTTTAACAGGCTGCTATAGCACTATAAGTTTACCAAAAAGGGTGCTTTGTAATTACATAACATTTTCTAATGATCAGTGATAAAGCTTCATGGAAATGAGAGCTATGGAATCTATGCTCATTGTTGTCCAATACCTGTAGCCTGTCGATATTATTTTGAATTGACAGGCTATTTCAGATACAGACGACATCATCCAATACGAGAATCAATGCATCGTGAGCGTCGTTAAGCAAATCACCTGACGAAAAAGCCCTGTGTTTGGGTTGAACCAGTGACAAGTTCTTAATTTAAATGACGTGATTTTCTATAAGCATTAGGGTATAACATAACATCATGACCCTATAATGCTGCATTGAGGCATCAGAACGGGCAAAAGGTCGCACTGAGACCAAAACGGGTTTTTGCAAAATCAGAAACTGAATCAATGTTTGTCAAAGCGTTATCAGGTTAAGCAGGACTATTCGAATACAATACAGAATTGGCCGTTAACTTGATGATGTAGCAAGGTCAATATATAAGTAAGAAAGTACACGTGCCATATAGTGCGAATGTTGTATCATTGGACGGTCTCGATTTATACCTACATATATGAAATGTATGGGGTTGGGGTTTATCTTGTACGGGCATGCTTATGTATGTAGACGATAAATCTTTTCTTGTCAGTAAAACCACTGGGTGATGATGCTAGCTAGTGTGCATTTCTGAACACAGGAGCCACGTAACACAACGCGGTTATATAGTTAAATGCACACTATTTTATAGCAAGACGAAATCCACCCTTTTTATAAAAATTTCAGTTTCAGCAAAAAACACCTTTTTCAACAGTCGTGAGACGTGCACACTTTATTCGTAGATCAAAATAGAGCAGAAATCAGGTGAAAGACAGCATCTGTATGCAACAAAAAGTTTGTAAAGCTTGTAAAAAGGAATATGTGTAACAACTCAGTAAACATAAAATTAAACACCTAGTATAACATAAATATTATAAGGCTCCGACTTGTTTACTACTCTACGCACTGATATAGCGCGAAACTTGCACCCAAGTAAGGAAATTGCTCTTCTGGTTGTACAAGACATCGAATGACCTGGTGTAATTGAGATCATCGACGAAGAAGTCTACAAGTGGACTGGCTCAGGATGCTGAAATAGGATAACATTCGTTATAACAAGTGTTCGATGAAAGGGAAAGCCTGAATCGGACCACCAACTTTGCCAACCTGTACGCCGATAGAAATATTGTAAAGATGGGTGCAAAATTATTATTAGCAAGAATTAGCTGTGTATAAATACGTGTGCTCTTATGTCAGAAACAGGCAAATAATTAGAGCGAAACACCCAAAAGCTGGCTGTCATAAGCTCTCAGTTTACTAAGCCCGATTTCTAATTTAAAGTATGTCGACGCAGTTGGCCTTCAAGAGGTTTGTTGCTCACATTATTTATCATTATATTTTACTTTTTGTTAGTTAGGCCCATATGAATCGGAAGATATTATTGATGAACTCAACTTTTCAAGTCGCACTTGGTCCAACGAGCTTAAATTTCAATTTAACGTAATATCGTATCAATTCCAAACCATGGTGCAAGTCCTATGGTTCGAGGTGCTAATGAGTAAGGGTTTCACACTATCGTGGCAAAAGCCTTAATCGTGACGCTTCGTAAA
>MNPL01008064.1:0-14169 GCA_002081605.1 Tropilaelaps mercedesae | reverse complement strand
ATATTATATTATATTATATTATATTATATTATATTATATTATATTATATTATATCTATTTTATTGTTATTATATTGTTCCAGCTACCACTATAGTTTATATAATTAACTGGATTTCTTTTGCCAGCGATTACTTAACAAGCGAGCCAGAACGTCGAGCGATGCTTTTACCTTAGCGCGGTGACAGTTTCGTCCTTCGCAAGAATATTCCGAAGACGCTCCCTCCGATCAGCGGGTCCTTCGCCGAAGAAGCAGATTGGATGTCCGATTTCTCTTAGAATACTTTTCACTTGTCCGTCATCGGTAGGCACGTTGAGCTTTCGTGCCCTCTTTTTTCGTTCAAGTTCGTCAAGAAGTAGCTGTTTCTCGCGAGACATGCGCTCTTCCTCAAGTGCCAGATACTCCGCGGCGCTTCCTGGACCCTCACCTGAATGGCCATCAGAGCCATTGCGGTCTCCACTATCTAAAAACCAACGATAACGCGCGATGAGACACTCATACGCTACGTGTGATGTAAATATATGCGGTGAACGCGACCTTACAGATATATAGAACGATAAACCCCATTGCAGAATCATATCTGTTCATTTGAGACCGTTGGCATAATGTGATGCAAAACAGAGGGCAGCTGGAGAAAATTAGTATACCAATCGGTCATAATATACATTGGATTAGTTAAGCTGTAGGTTCCAAATACCATTGAGTACGTAATGTGTATTCGAAATAGAAGTGAACAAATTCCTCGAATAAATTCCGGAAGTGCAATGTCATATTCGATAGAATATGGAAATTAATCATTTCACAAGTCAATTATTCTCGCGAGTTTAAGCTGTTATTTTTATGACTGATGTGTTAGAGACAGAATTGAGCTCGTATTCTTTTAAACGATCAACCCCAAAACATATTTTTTACCTCAAACTGCACTTAAGAAGCACTGCGTCTTGCCACTAACATCTCACTCAGTAGTAACAAAATTTTCTATTTTGAATTTACATTTTTGAATGGTCTTCGACAGGCATATACTAATAGAGTGCTAAATGACCAAGATTTTTTTAACTAATAATTGAAATGATGCCATAACAATTGTTCTCAAAGGACCTATTCCTTACATTAATAAACAAAAATCGCCCTTGCTTACCATCAGAGTCATCAGACTCCGAATTATTTTGGGAGTGTGCTTCAAGTCTGCGTCGTTCTTCTTCCTCTAAACTTCCGTAGTGTACAATTTTCTGCTTGTGCACAAATTGAACCTCGTCCTCACTCTCTGACATTTCTAGGAAGTTCTCGTAAACAACAAATTAAGACTCTTTGCGCTCAGGCGAACATCCGCGTAGGTTCACCAAAGGGCAGAAAATTACTCGCTTTTTTATTTTTCGCGGTGTCAAAATAAGATTCCCACCTCGTCGCACTGATGCACTAAATAAAAAAAATCTGGTAATTTAAAATATTTAAAATAAAACAACTGACACTGGATGGACACAGGCCTGACGCAGAACCGGACTCTGAACCGATGCGTAACAGATGGACAGATTAAGCCTCGAAAAAAGGCGAAAGTTGTAGTCCAAGTTTGTTGTAGAACATGCATGAAACTCCTTTCAGAATCGTTCCAACATTGAGCATAGGAACCGGCGAAATGCAGGCGCGTTTTGTAAATAGAAAAGCAGACGTCCGAGCAGACGCACAAGCTAATAAAATATCCACATGAAGCAGTGATCATTTATCATACTCCTCTTGTTTGCAATTGCACCGATTCAATAAAATAATATGGAATATTATGATATATGTATACTGAAACGGTTGCTGAAACGGATGATATTGTTTGGCTCGAAACATGTTAAGAATCATGTCAGCGGAAGGTTACCTGGTAGACAAAAGATTTCCTCTTCAATATTTGCATTCTAACATGACAATTTGGCTCGAATTGGCGTCTATATACATCGTAACCTGATACTTAGTTTGCTATACTATGATTGCTGGTCACAAAAATTATGTTCGGGAACATTACTAGCGATTACCTTACTTCTCTATTTGCTTATTTGCGATTGATACGGGGCAGATTCTGCAGCCACCTCCCTAAAAAATAGGGATGCTTTGAGGCAACAATATGATGGTAAAGTCTGGAAGTACTATGAGTTTATGCTTTCACAGTTATAACAAGTATCTCTTGGTATTTTGAAGAATAATGGTTAAGAACGTAGACTGTTGATCTCTCCAGATCTCTCGATTATTAAATGTTCGTTTCAGTAATTACATGATACCGTATTCATGTCCAACTACGCACAGCAGAGATCGTATGTACTTGAGCTATGTCTATCATATAATATATATTAAGTCGTAAAATTCTTTTCCTAGATTTCGGTACTTTATCACCTAGATTTAGATCTGGAGGTTCTTCTTTATGCAAAACAGCATAAGGAATATTATAGGATGGTTAGATAGGCAACGAGCGAACCCCTTTTAATGACAGAGCCACAATACTCACTCTGTTTTATAATATAGAGTTCGATTTGGTTTGGCCAGCTTTACGAAACCTACCACAGTTTAACACGACAATTCCCTAAATTTATTTATGACTACAAGAACTGGTTGGTAGTGCTCACCATGCTTTTTTGCCATATGTTGCGCAAGCACTACAAACATCCGAAAATCGTGTGGTTTTCTGAGCAACCTTGGAATTCTACACTGTAACTTCATTAAGTCATAGTATAATCGACTCCACTACTTCATAAATGACAAACTAATGCCGATGCCAAGCCTATGTGGTTCAGTAAAAAAATTTAAATAATTCTGTCCTAACAACGGATTTTTATTATTTAGTGTAGTAACAAGCTATGATCTTACGTTAGTGAGGTACGACTAGAGCCAGTCCTAATAATGTAGAATCAAAGCGGGTATATGGTGAAGAGGAGCCTCAATTATTTAGCGCTCGGCGAGCGACTTTATTGCTTTTTAGTTTATTTATAACGCATAGCGATGTTTTGGTTGCAACGTCAAAGTATAAAATTAATGTGAACAGACCAATAACATATACCTTAAAGTGCGGATTTGATAAAATTCTTCAAATTAATAGTTTTTCGGGTTGCTAAATAATTTGAACCGTCTGAGCTGCTTTGGGCTATCTAGTACAGCCTTTTATTTTCTTTGAACGTTTTTTATTTTGCCGTTTTTTCCTAAGCGAGTGTTTCTCAGCAGTTTTATTATTAGTATTATTGTTACTCAACACTATTATTGTTATTTTTTGCTATTGCGTATCGTTGCCCGGCACCAGATTTAGACTATTGGACCGGGAAGCATACTGACCTACTGAAGATACCTAGTAGCCATTATCCTCCCATTATTCTCCCATAGCAAACGCCATCTTATCAAAGCAGGCCCTCGAAGTAGACCAATTTTATTCTCCTATTGATTTGAAGGCCTTTCACAATTGATACGGAACCTCGCTAGAGCGTGCAATCATGGTATTGTTGTTGTTGTTTCACGACTCTCGAAAAGCGATCGAGAAAAAGAGTGTTATGGTCAAACTGCTTTTCTCCGGTGCAAAGTGTGACCAAATGTTTGCAGTGTAGTTTCGTTTATCGGTTTAAGGAACATAAAGCAAAAACTATATTAACACAAAGAAAGTTGATTAATATTCAATAATGTTAGCTTGTGAGACTATGGGGAGCATTCAGAGCTTAAGGCGGCAATAGAATGCGTGGCAACAAGTCAACGCTTGAATGCGGTTAGGGATAATGCAGCACATTTTTATATAGTGAACAAACGAGAACGTTATGATAGATATTTATCGACAAATCGCCTATTATCCTAAACTATTTAACTCTTTCGAAATGCGTACTACATTTTTTCATCTGAGCGTCTCACGTCAAGGGATAGAATGAAGTCTAGAGCAGAAAAAAGTTTACATCACTTAAATTTTCCATTGAAATTTGTTGCTGTTTACTGCTTCTAAACATGGCCCTGACATATTTGTGTTCACCTTACTTATCCGTATACACGAAGCGTGAGATGTCTTTTCGACAACGCACAAGAACAACCAAGCTTGCTAAGCTTGCTAATTTTGAATATCGTTGCGACACGAATACGGCCGAGGTGATTAGAAGCGTGACGAAAATCCTTCTGTTAAGGTAAAAATATGTACGAAGCGTAAAATATATCGGTCACCGAAAGCGACCACTTCATCATAACAGTGACAAGGATCTACCATACTTCATTACTGTAGGTACATTTTTGCCAGGAGATTGAATCTATAAAAAAAGGATTAAAGGGTTTAAGGATTAAACCAATAGTCTACGTAGGCATTGCGGTACAAAACAGAAATGGTTGTTCGGTGATATCGAATCACCTTCTAGCGAGAGTACTCTGGAAACAATTAAGTGCGTAGTAAAACAGAAAAAACGTCGCTTCTACTTACTTCTGGATCTGACCTTCTATTACATTGGAAACTGCCAGCCCTTCCCCAAATGTTGAAGTCGCCTTTCAAAGCGCGGCTGTTTTTCCTTCGCTGAATGCGTTCATCATGTCAGCTGTGCGGAGCGGCTAGGTAGTTATTCGCAGTTGGCCGGCGACAAAAAACAACCCGCTATGATTATGGTCGCATATTAAAATATCAACCATGCTCCAACTAAAACCACGAGTTTTACAGTGATGTGTAAGCCGTTTAGGTTAATATCTACAAATAAACAGAGTTGTCATCGTGAAAGAAAGATGCGTCGCTTTTTGAGAAATTTCCTGATTGTGACTGAAATAGTTCCGATAGTCTAAAAAAATTGAGAAGCGAGGCGCCATTTGATTTTTTAATTGCGTCAAGTTAATCTAGTTTTTTCAACACGACGATTAACCATTCCCCGTTCGGGCACACTGGGTGATAGAAATTCAGCAGATAAAAGCAACTGACTGTTACCTCTGTTGTCTTCGACTAGATGAGTATCGAGTACGGTAGAGTGACCAGAAGTTGTGCAGATTTTATCACAAGACGATGCGAAAGCACGACGGTCGCGCTCGTAAATAATCACCACTCGTGCTGGATAGACTCCAAGTGAAGGAAAATGTCACTGGCAAATGTGCACGTACGTGATATTCATTTCGATGCAAGTTGTCTTTCGCTGCTGGCAAATGTTAAATTCGCAAATTTGGTCTAGCTTGCAATGAACTTGCAAATAATTCGCATGTAAGTAATGTCCATGATCTAAAATGGACGATAGTGACATCGATGCGATCAGATCGAGCTATGGCAGCACTGTCATTCTGTCAAAACGCCGTAGCGACGTTTAAATTGCGGCTGACTTTCTTGGCATTTTCCCTTGTAGTGGTACCTTGTTTCGCTTTAGTTGATTATTCGCCGGGATCTAAGTGTATATCTTAGTGAAGACAGAACGTAAGACAACAACTCAAGCATCAAAGTTTTTGAAGTTTTTCTATGAGCGGAACATGTTATATTCGAAATTAATGTTATATTTCTAGAAAACAATGGGCACTTCACGACTTTAATTATATTGTAACAGATATCTGAATTGAACGAAGCAGAAGCATCGCAGGCGGTCTTTAATAGTGGTACATAGATATTTCTTTTAGTAAATCTCCTAATACTTTGCGGTACCATGCTGAAATGGCGCCAAATGTAATGCGCAGCCTAATATACCGTGCAATAGCGAATGAAAATAATAGACAAAACCGAAAAGCAAACAACTAAAATTTATGATTTTTAGAAGCGATTGTGCTCTGTAAAAATTCTGATACGTCAAATTTCTATTACAGCGACAATACTAAGATCCTTGTACTTTTATACTACGTCTCAGTCCTATGTGGGCTACCATATTTCTATTTATGCTCCCATATCGAGACACCGTTAAGCATTTAATATCACATGGAAGATTACTCCACTGCGGCTAGCATGCTTCAGGTGATGCTCAAACATGGTTTCATGGTTAGTTCTCAATTCCGTGGCATCGCCTTCTAGTACAAATCACTGACTATATAGAGATGGTTCGGGACTGGATCATTTCAGATAGTTGGCGACAGCTGTTACTGGCATCTTAGCTATACCGAAGTTGTTTATCGTGAATGACCGGTGTGGGATCGACAGCGACGCCGGTTCTGGTGCTCTTTCCGCGCTCGGCTTCGCAACATTCAGCTGATTCGTGAGCTGCGAGCCGGGGCTAAACAGCCCGCGGGACTGCCTGTAATGGATAACCCAGGCGGGTACAGTTACATTCAGCAGGTAGTCGTCGATGGAGGAGCTGGGGTGTCCTGCGTTGCTGTTGATCCCCGTGAGGAACTTATCTGGATGGGTGGTGGCGGGGTAAGCGGGCGCCAACTCTCGCTACTACCAGCGTTCTTTTATAATTGCAAATTGAAATCACTGAACATTACCTATGCTTGAAGACTATAATTTAATGCGTCATTCACAGCCAAGAACAACACCTAAAAACAAGTGCCCCTATTGGCTACGACCACGAAAGGATTGTAGGATGTTGGCTGCCGATTCGGTCCTTAGAAAGTCTAGGATGTGGGGTTGCACATCGTAAGTTTGCTTTTCGCGAAAGTACTGTGCGCCTAATAAGCTATAGCTGGTTGCCATTTAAATCCACTTTAATACAAATAATCTTTTATTTATAAAAAAAGTATAATAAAATAGTATAATAATTGTTTGTAATAAATCTGCATTTTTTAGGGTCATGTTTCATCGTACTACAGCGCAGCCTGTGAAAAGTACACATCATTTCAGGCACATCCACAGGGTTATCCAGTGCGCGATCTCTGCGTTCATTCTGAGGGCGTCATTTCGCTATCACCTAATGCACTGCGGATGAATGTCCGTAGAGGACCTACAAGGTTAGTCAATCATTTTGTAGCTTCGTCTGTAGGGAACTTAATTTGCTATTAGGCATAATTTCTGTTTGCCTCGGCATTTTAGGGTGTCATCACACGACCGTTTCGGCAACAACTCAAGTGTTTTCACTTCATATATAGGCTAAGTTGTCACAGCTTTAGATTTCACATAATACTTTGTGGGAAATATCAACGTGCGATTTACGTGAGCACTGCGACAGCTCGTTTATAATTGTATATGTCCGGTGTTTTTTACTTGATTTCATTCTTAGATGGATGCAGACATCGGAAGATTTTTGCGATCTTTACGCGATGACCCTACTGGGGAAAACAGAACACCGCCTGGCTGTTTCGGGAAATCAGCCGTCTCTGTTAGAGATAGACATCAACCGAAGTGAGTTCTGGAAAGATTGATTATGTTATTGGTGCATAAACAACTCAACAGATTTTGCTGACGGGTATATGAGTATAAGCTACATGTTTTTCATGTACAATCTCATCTCATGCGTGTTTAAGTCCGTTAAACACATTTCCCCGTGAAGGAATTCCTACAGACACGAAACATTTTTTCATTTTGCTCACTTCTTGATGGTTTCTACAGATGGCCAGATCCTTCGGCGGGTTGCCCTCGAAGACACAGGGTATAAGATACTTCGACACAATCCTCAGTTTTTGTGCTGCGCGGATTTCGCCGGAAAAATCGACTTGCGTAGCAAAGACAACTTTCAGGTACTCGGACTCTCTATTTTTCTTGCTCTCTTAATTTTGTATTCAATCTGCTTTTGTATTAGCATGTCCTGGGACACAGGTCGTCTGGTCTTCTGGCTTTTTTTGCATGGAATTCCCTAGGGCTTCTTCAAAGTGTCGTTTTAATTGTTTTTTAGGTTTTTCAATTTATCTTTAGTAGTCTTTACGAACCAGTACAACCTACTGATCGACAGTAAACTGCATCGGCATTTGTTTTGTTCGCGCTTTGCAGCGGATTATCGCTGCGGATCGTCATTAGAACTTAAAACAAATCTAACATGGGGCATCTCTTTATCGTGGTTCAGGTTGTGCATCATTTTGATGCTAGCTCAGCAAATATGATGATTCAAGATATGGCAGTGCTTGGGAATCAGCTCGTTACTTGCGGCGTTTCGGATCACTACGGTCGGCAAACGAATCATATGTACCTAAGAGTTTACGATCTTCGGATGTTCCGGCCTCAGTTGCTACAAATGCTATTTCCACCGGTTTTACTCAGGTGGGTTGCGACTTCCTCAAAGATAATTTATGAGTCATATTTTTCGGTAAATTCATGGGAGCGTACGAATGGCAGACAGCTTACATCTGATTTGTGGCGCTCAGGGAGGCTCATATATTTGTTATTTTCACTGGTTAACTCTATCAATTCAGTTCAAAATTTCTACAACGACAGTTCCGTGCTATACTAAGGACGAGTTTGCTTTATCGTAGAACACATAGATGTTGATTCTGATTTGCGCCTGCCCAACGATGCTCATATTGCATTTTCATAAGGTAGCAATAACATTATTCAGCTCAAGTCTTTTGAAATGTTTTCAAGGCGAATTAGACGCCAGATTGAGATCGCTCAGATGATTAAAGTCGAGCTCAGTAGCTTAGGAAATTCGCGTGCGTTTTGCAACCAATGGAGACACGTATATATGATAATTGAATCCGCGTTGTCGCATATATACATTTGTGGAGTCCGTCTTTCGAAATGATACAAAAAGAGGTACTATAGGTGTTGGTTAATGCTCAGCTCTAAAAATATTGGATGGATAAATAGGACAGAACGCTTAAAAGCATTTAGGTGCTGACTTTGTTAAGGTTGCTATCTTTTGGTTATTTTTCTCTTTGGCAGGTTCTTGGAATCCTACACGTCACGTGTAGTCTGTGTGTCGACAGCAGGCCAATTTCAAGTTTTAGATGTCGGTTTGCTTGAGACCGCCTCACCTGTAAATTCAATAGACCCGGGCGTGCTCCAATATCCTATATCGTGTTTCGATGTTTGTCCTAGCTCGCAAGGAATTGTCTTTGGCGACGAAGGCGGTAATTTGTATCTATACGGTATGAACTATTACTAAAAAGAAACTCTTATGTATAGGGAAATATATGTGGTATAGTTATGTGCCTGTCAAAAGAGTCATCGAGCCAATAGCGGCTGCTTCCTAGTCGAAATGGTCGTGTGCTGCACGATGCTCTTTAGCCAAATGGTTCTTACAGAGCACAACGACAACGTCACGCTTTTATTGCTTTTTAGGATTTGCTGCTAGACAAGGTGCCTGTCACATTCATCGCTATAATGCTTGTCCTAAGCTGCCTATTTTTGACACGATGCCACATCAAATGGTTTCATCTTGCCGTCGTCTGTGCTATTCTTCACAGGCACTGGGACAGACATTCACTTCCACAACTTTTGCAGCAACACGCCGGAGTTCGCTGACCCTGTAGACACTCCACCAGCTATGGACGTTTTGGATCCCATCAACATACTTTCATCAATTCCAATGCCAATCCACACTGGGCCCCTATTGAGTGACCTACCCCCGAACGTAACTCGTTTTCGGTATCATGTCGCTCAGCCACTTGACCCATCCATTCTTAGCTCAATCAAAATGGTCGGAAGCATCGGGTACGCGCCCAACAACGGCCGTCTGCGCCGAAATGAGTGTTCCTACATTCTTAACAAACATGCCGTTGCCTCATTTAAACAACAGGATCAGTCTCCCTCGCACGAGAGTCAGATACCCCTGTACTACCACAAGGTAACAAAAAAAGCTGACATACGCCAACGGTGAGAATGAAGGTCAGAAAATAAAACTAGTTAATATTTGTAAAAATATTCAATCTGAAATTTTGTTAGTATTTTCCTTATTCTTATAATTCAAATATTTTTTTAATACCACCGGTATTATTTTTTAAGGAAGCAACCGTCTCATTTTCCCCGAGTTACACAAAACAGTGCTGTGCCTTAGAAGTTAGTGATCACTAAAAAATTAACTGATAGATGAAATTTAAAAACTTTACAATTAATTAGATTAAGTCAGTCCACGATCAACTAGAAATACAACTTGAAAATACATTGGAGATTGAAGTATATTGGATCCTGAATCTGCGCTTGTTCAAGTATAGAGTATATAAGTCTCTATGTTTATTGGCAGTCGTAATCATAATTTTTTTGTGCTATTCTTTTATATAATTTTTCAAAAATAAGTTTGTAATGGCGTTACTCTAACTTTGCAGATTGACATCAAATACAATAAGTTGGGTATCGAAGATTTTGACTACAACCAGTATAACAACACGTGTTTCGCCGGACTCGAGAGTTCGTTACCGAATTGCTACAGTAACGATATGCTTCAGGTAACCAACAACGTCTAGTTCAGTGTTACGCTAGCTCTAGGTAGGCGTGTAGGCCGAAGTTCATAGATAAGTGCTTCTAATCGATATTTATGATCTTATCGGGGAATTCGTGGAGTTTGATTCATTTGAGAATAGCACATAAAATGAAATTACACTGCTGCCTGAGTAGTTACAAGTACTTGGTACTTAGGTTAAGTTAAACCGGGTTGGGTGCTCTGGGATGTGAGTATGGATTAGGCTAAAGTGACAATGAGCGTCAATGCTCCAATATGACAAAGTCGAGATCACCTTCATTAGTTTTCGGGCGCCAGTTCAGGTTTTTGCATTTTTTACGATAAATACGAATCATATGACCGCGATTGCCTTGATTTATCAAAGGCATTTGACAAAGGGAATTACAGTCTCCTTTTGGACAAGCTTAAGCTACTTCGCCCAGACCAACAGATGATTCTGTGAAGTCTTCATTATCTACTGGATAAATGTTTTAGTTGACCTAAACGACGCAAGTAGTCTGGCGGGAAGGCATCTTTATCGGGTCCCGACGATTCTTGGCTTTATATAATATTTTTTTCATCTAACTTTTATGCAGACAATGTTAAGGCATAAGGCCGTTCTGATATTAGCTATTAAGAACGATGCAAGATATTCTAATATTAAAAAAATGACTATGTCACTGCCAAGACATGGTTTTGTGTTCATCAATACTGGAGAAATATAGCCTGTTTAGTAGGTGAACGTCAACTGCAAGCTAAATGCGAGATAATAATTTCACTTGGTGATAATCTCACCGGACTCTGGTTTCAGTTTGAAAAGTTTTCTAGTAGTTCGTTTCGCCAAATTTGTTGGCAATACTACATTTCAATGTTTCGTAGTCAAAAGGCACGAATATCGCCTTTATCCCTAAACAGGTTAGTCATCTTTAAATTATCAGCCCGCTGGGACGTCTGAAGACCGGAACTTGTTATACGCATTCCAAGCATTTTAGAGATGCCGAGTTGGTTTATATACCGGGTCAGTAAGCGGTGCTTTGTAAGCCGTGACTCTATCATTGATTCATAATTTGCAGAAAAAGTCGGTTTTGGGACATGCCTGCACCTACATAAGAATAAGGACCTAAAGTTCTTTCGATTCGTCTCTATAGCCTTTAGAGCTGTCGTGCTAATACTCAACTGGTAATGAAAGGCCTGAATAAATAAATGTTCACAAGAAACGCAATTACGTAAGCGGCAACGAATTTTAATTAATGCAATGCATTTAACGACACTCGCAGTCTGATAACCTATAACGAAATTCGTTCCATGGCAGTGAGCTGAAAAGTGAATTTTAGAGATTATGTTTAATAACGTAATACTCATGGGGGATGTATTTATAAATATGTTTGCGTTCGTTACTTTACCTTGATTGATTTTGTGTCTTTCGCCAACTCTCATTTGTTATTATTTAGGTGTTTTACTTTTTGGAGCCGTTGCGCATGATGCTAACGAACCATTCATGTGAACGAGAATTTTGCCTGGCGTGTGAACTGGCCTATCTGTTTCATATGCTAGAAAATGCACAAGGTATGCCCTGCCAAGCTAGCAATTTTCTACGGGCCTTCCGCACCATTCCTGAAGTCAGCGCTCTGGGACTGCTGTTCAACGAAGACAGATTTACCGGCAAGTTCGACTTAATGTTCGTCATTTTGAGTACGACAATGATAAAGATATAAACATATATTTTGTAATACTAAACAGCATGATCCACAGCTTGATTGCTTGTTTACAGTACATTGAAAGCTGGTAATATCTACCAATCGTACAGCAAGATTTCGTTGGGGCAGCGCAAGGAGTTTTGAATCATTAATTTTTGGTTCGGATCTCGCGGGCATGTGTATAACGTAGATTTCATAATAGAACTAATTAAATCGAGGGAAGTTAATCATCAATGATTACTACTAAAACCCATCCTTTCCTATAGTTGTTTACTCGTTTGTCGCACACAGTATACCGAATATATATTATCTTCCTTCCATAAAATTGACTTCGTTATGCAGTATGATGGGTTCATTTATTAAAGCAAGTTAAAAATGAATGATCTCAAAAACTTGATAAGATTTCAGTTACATTTTGCTTATGTTTTTCTTTATTGCTTGTAGGTTGTAAACAATTGATTCAGGGCTGGACACGGTTCATGTTTACCCAGTTGCATCAGGAGACGGCTGACGAAAGAACAGGAGTGTCAGTTATAACGCAACTTTTCAGTATTCCCCAGAAGATTCTTCACAGGTCGGTCATATGATGATTGGTCGCTTAATCATATGATTTTTCTTATAACTTTTTATTGAACTGAAATAACATTTTCGTCCTTTATACAATCTAACAATTCTTTTGGCAAATGGAGAGGGGTACTATTAGTAACATTAATAACAACAACGTGACAACAACTACATTAAAAAAAAAGAAATCAATAATTATAATAATACATAGGTGCTGGTGTGGCGCAATGCGTGAGCGGGAAACGACAACGAATATGATCCACCTAACTTACACAAACACTAAAGAGGAACTGGGACAGAACGTTTCGTTTGCTGATATTCTTCGCCAGTCAATGTGTCCTAGCGATAACCAAATTAATACATGGTGCGACTCTTGTGTACGATACAATACTACGATGGAGTCACGTAGGTTAGTACAATGACGGTCTGATGTGCATGAGTGTATAGTGTAGACATAAATCAACTTATTTGGACATACTTGTCTACGTTGTGCCCATATGAATATAACAAAACAACTTTTATAATAAAATGAGCATAGATATGATGTTTTTGAATTTTATACTTCTCTTATGGAAATGGTAATTAATAAATTTTATTTGTCTATTTTTTTTTGTATAGAGTGGAAGTCAAACAAAAAACACTCAATTGCAAGTTGTAATTTTTCACTACCGCGCAGTAACCGTCTGGAATTCTTACAGACCAACGGCCCTACCGGATATCCTAGTGATTAATTGTGGGCTTGACTCAGCCGCTGCGATGGACTTGTGGGCACGAAAGGGATCTGTTGGGCCCTTGGATGCACAGAATCAATCGGTAGTCATCGGAAGAGCTGGTCAAGGGGACAATTCGAGTATTCAACTCATCAATAAGAAATGCAGGTGCGACCCTACTCTGTGTTTCTACAATCAACGTTTTATGTGATCCTCAACTTTGTCATATGTCACAAATGGCCTCAGCATATTCACACTGTTTTCACTTAGAATACTTAAATGCATTTGACAGGAAAAGAAATTCAATGCTGAGGTCTCCGCTTGTCGTTTAGTCAATTGTTTGTGTTAACATTCTGCGGAGGCTACCCATGGGCGCTACTGGGTAAAGATGATTCGTACGTAAGTCATTGCTCGTGTTTACGGGAGTCCCCTGATCAACGTACAGGATTCTCGTAAGCAATTCAAGCAATTAATTCACGCTAACTCGGTCGTTCAGCTTTGTTTCCCTTTGACAGTGTAATTGAGCTTATAAACCGAAAAATTCTTCACTGTACATTCGGCGCACCGAAGACCTGGGAGAAACCTTTATTTTACACTTATTATAATGAGCTAATGATTCCATGGGATTAGTGAAGCTTATTTTGAATGATTGTTTTATGTTTGCATACAGATTTGGCGATAAGTGCAATCGGCGCAGTTGCCGATTCCAGCACTCCGACACCCCGGATCCGTTCATGGGAGTCCGTGGGGAGCGCGATACCGGCTCCAGTTCTCCAGGTCAATCGTGGCTGCCGTTCAAACTCAACATTGCGGTTCGAGGCGATGCGGGAGGTGTTACAGTACGAGAAACAGAGTTACACAATGCAGATGGAATTAATTACGAACTGGCTGCAATCGTCTGCGTCATACTACACGACTGTAAGTCGCGCATCATGCACGAGCTAATACCGGATTAAATGAATACATTGAGTGTTATATATATATATATATATATATATATATATATATAT
>MNPL01008056.1:0-74782 GCA_002081605.1 Tropilaelaps mercedesae | reverse complement strand
TATATATATATATATATATATATATATACGTTCGTGTGTCATCCGTCATCTTCTCAGCATAATGAGGTCGCGAATGAGGCGATGCCCGCTTGTTTCAGCTGGCACCTACTTGTTACCGTTAACTTGATTGATTGACTGAGCACATTGACATTAGCGTTGTTTCAGCTAGCCGATTCATCGCTAATACTAATACCGTTAATACTAACTAGATGAACAGAATTGGTACGAATTGTTTGCCTTGGATCTACCTTTCATATTCAACGGCACAAGCAAAGCCTAAAGGGCAGTTTCGTTAATGTTCCTTGGACCGATGTGACCGCGCATCCTGACGATCGGGAAAAACAAAATTCCAGAAAGATAGCTCGTTTAGTACAAAAGACCACTTCGGCGTGGAATAAGCGTATTCGCGTGTCTTTCCTTCACAAAACCGGCAAGAAAAACGTTTATTGCAGGTCAAATCAGGCCAAAAAAACACTCATACCTCGGGGACTGGGTCCGGGTAAATGGTTGACCCACGCATTGCCCTCCTACTCAATCAATACTTTCCAATCTTTCTTTCCGTTCAAACATAGGGTTTGATAATCGTATAATGTATTTATGCCATCGAAATCAATTGCCATCATTTACAAGCTAGACGAGCTTTCCTAGCACAAACTTCGTAAAGACTTGTCTCGCTTCACAATTCAACGAAGTTTGTTCAGTCAAGCAATGGATAATCCTGCCTACGATTATCTTACTTTCTGGTAGATCAGGCTGCGATGTCGAAAATCAGCTTGGTGCTGCTTATAAAACAGTAGCTTGTCGCAAGGATGCATTTCCGATCAAGACAATATTCCACAGTACTTGAATAAGTTCACTGGACTTGAGAACTGGTCCCTATCCCGGAACGACGTAGACTTTTGATAATATTAGCATATGTCCGTAATAATGAAAACCCAGACCGGGGCAGTGAGACAAGCTTGTGGAAAAGGAGATGCAGGATTTCGGCCAGTCCACTTGAGGAACAACGGCGCAACGTGAAAGCTACAGAGTCAGTTAGAAGCTGATTTATCTAATTCGAATTTAATTTTTATTTTTCGTTTTTTTTTCTAAATTTTTTATATCAAATTTTTATTTATTTTTAGTAAGTGCGTGATGCTTAGTAAAAACAAATATACGAAGGCCAATATCATATGATGTAATTTGTAAGCCATTTGTAAGAAAGACAACTGTAATGAAAACCTATCCTTGTATATTCTTATATTACTTAATTAGTTAATATTGGCTGGTGGAGATTATAAAAGACTATTACTGTTCATGCTCAGTCGTAAGAATTTTATATACCAAAATCTCGCGAATACAAAAATATGTAAAATTTAGCTGGATCTGCACCATCTTTAGAGCGACGCCAACACAACCGTTCAATTTCCTGAAGAATTGTTTTTCGTCTGCGTGCCGTATCATATAATAGCTTCTGGAGCTTCCAATAGCCACATGCAATGAGCGCCTGGAAATGCAGACATTGTTACAGTATAAAACAATCCAAAGTAGGCACGTTTCAATTCGCAACCCGAAAATTATGCCCTGCTGTCAGTGCCAGCGGACATTACACAGGTAGGCAGACACTACAACTGTAGAAATTCCCTTTTGCACAAATTACAACTGGGATGCAGTCCTGTGGTTACTTAGCGGTCTAGTTGTCAATAAATTGTTCCGTCCAAGATCTTGCTCAGGTTTCGGTTAAAAGTAAGTACTGGCGAACGTGTAACGCACGATGCTATAGTTAGACAAGGGCAGTATACGGGCGAAGAGATTTTGGCGTAAACGGCGATGCATCAGATGATGTGTGGTGAGTGCGGCTGGTACCCACCACACATAATAATAGGGCACACCCTAGGCAAGGGAGATATATTAGGTGAGGAGCGAACCGATTTATAACCTATGGTAAGTAGGGCAAAAGACAGAGAAGCGGCATGTCTTTTACATATCCCGCGCTTCGTAACCTGCAACTCTCTACCCTTCGCCTGATTGCAGCCCGGGTCTAAGCGACTTGCCTCCCTTCAGGACGTACCAGTTGTGTATAGCTGTATAACTAAACAGTATCACACACCACTTTAAAGCTAACGACTAAGCGTGCGTCAACGTGTGTAAAAAAGAAGGAGCGAGGGAGCAGGAACGTGCAAAAGCGGGAGAAGAGAGTTATTCTGTCGTTGTAGCTCGACAGGTTCTGGTGCTCTGGTGGTGGGCCAAATATAGCTTAACGAACAAGGGATAACGCGCAGTAGAGGACCAGCGACCGGTATTTAGTTGCTTTTTTTGCTATACACACGGTCGAGAGAGAAAAACAGCTACCTAGACAGGTAGATATAGGCACATACCACCACTACAAGCAGGTTATAGCACTTGTTAATTGATAGATGCGTGCAACAGGTTAGATGCTATATTCTCAAGCCAAGGAAATCAAATGTTTGGATATAGTACGTGCTCGATAACTGCGTAATACTGCAAAAATATGCTATTGCAATTAGATTATCACGCAAATGAAACCGCTAGTAAATACAGTGCAAAACATCTATATGTTACATTCGCGTCTATGTTTTCATGAATCGTACCACAAGTTTAATCAATGCGAGCAAATTGCATAGCATGGATTATTTGCCTGTGTGATGGACATATTGGAGCTGCCAGAAGCATTAATACTATGTAGTAATGCTTCTCTGTGAAAGTCCTATTCCCATTCTGTCAGCGCAGCAGACAGTCCTGAGACTTTGTTAATCAAATCCTTATTTCACACGTCCGTTGTGTTGATGTGCATTTTTAAATAGGATTTCAACAACTTCCTAATTATACAGACAATAGTGTGAGCAAGATTTTAGTACGGTGAGTACGGTTTCTTTTCTTGCCCCGTTAGAATAGGGAAACATTTTGCTCAAGCATTTGGGCTGCTTTAGAATTTGATAAATGAACTAGATTTTATACACTCATATACGAATATTACATAAGCTAAGGCCAAATATTAGGGGTCGCCCGTAAAAGGAAAACTAGGTCAAAGTGAAGTTCTTATATACATTCTAACAACAATTTACATACGAACGTTGGACCGGAGTTGATTAAGCTCTCAACTTTATTAGCACTTTACAGCAGCGTTTATTGCGTATCGTTCCAGTTTTCAGTTAAGATAATAGTTTTATTCAGCATTACTACGCGCGGCTGTCTCAACGGTATATTTCCCTTGCAAGCAACGAAACGACCGAACACGCAGGTATTTGTATGAAAGACAATATTGCCTAGACACTCACACGCGAAACTAAACAGCCAGAAATCAATTATTGAAAACAGAATATATTGAACTCTATTACTCTAGTCCCCAATGAGATTGGAGGTGAACTAATAAAGCACGCTAAGGGTCGCCGTAAATGTCAGAGTAACAGGTAGTCGTACCACCGCCCCTCAAATGCGTCTGTGGGTTTCACGGTCTACTCGAGCGGTAGGCGCGACCAAGCTATATCGTAACGACACACACACACGCACACACAATAGCGTATGTGGCTACTTTCACGTTAGTATTATTAAAACGTTGTTAGTGAAACGAATGGTTTACATTCGCGATCGATGGAATACGCTGTTTGTTCGCATCGCAGTGCATACAAATAAGTAGCTTCCGTATAAGCCAGACCAGCTATCAAACTTGATTGGACGCTAATACGTTCCGAAGTATTAAACTGTACAAGTGTACTGTGTGAACTACTTCATAATCTCTATCGTACGTCGACTTTTTGGACTTACGCACAGTAAAATCAAAATGGTGCAAAATATCCAGTTTATCTACAATCAAATCTGCTGTATTAGCAGGGTTTGTCTATAGATATATTTAATAAACACCTTCTCGTATTTTTTAGCTAATGTGCATTACTTCATCATCCTAATCATGTGAATTTATCACATTCAAATAGATGCTTTCAACGACACCGCAGTAAAATATTCCAATGCGTCATGTTGCTTAATGTGATATTATAATGCGCGCTTATTTT
This sequence comes from Tropilaelaps mercedesae, assembly GCA_002081605.1. NCBI lineage: Eukaryota > Metazoa > Arthropoda > Arachnida > Mesostigmata > Laelapidae > Tropilaelaps > Tropilaelaps mercedesae. The sequence continues at coordinate 70,772 of MNPL01008056.1, read as the reverse complement.
GGTAGGGGATCCGACGTGGAACCCCTCAGAAGTACGAGAGTGAGCTCAAGTAAACATTGTTTGCGAAGCTAACGGGCCTTGGATTAATGCAAATATTCATAGACTTACAGCTTATGAAAACTTCGTTAGAGACCCACTCGAGCAGTTACGAGGACAGTAAGTGAGCAAGCACGCGAAGGATGTCTGCCTGGTTCGCAGACGCTCAACATTTTTGCGCCATCTTGTACATCGAGCTTGCTCTCAGCGATGCTCTGGAGTTTATCTGACGTGGCGTGTTCAATGCTAATTTCGAGTCGCTTCTTGAAGTGGCTGAGGCATTCGATTTATCAAGACAGGATATCTCTCTGAGAGTTTTATTGCTCCTAAGAGTTGACACTAACGCCTACGACTGGTTTTCGTTTTGTCAGGCACCTGGAAGCTGGCAGGTTAGAATCGGCTACCGTGGGTCTATAGGAGTTCGCGTCCTGATTTTTTTGCTTCACGGTGTATATCAATGTCGTTCTGTCAATCGGTCGTCGCCTAAGGAGAAAGCAGTCCTGTTGGGGGGCAAGACTCCTATATTGCTTGAGGTGTTAACGGGATGCATGCAGGGCACCTCATCAGACAGAAGCATTTATTCAAAAGAGTCACTGGTCTTCTCGTTGCCTGAAACTGGAGTTGAGAAAAGAAAGCTCATAATCTCTAAATCCTTTGTATGAATTACTAGTACGAAGGGCCTTAGCGGCATACCTTTATAGGTCTTGAGGGCGTTAACGGTACTTTTAGTAAACTTTCGTAGGAGGATTCTACAGGTTAGCTGGTCACGGGTAGGACACACGCAGCAGATTCACACCAATCTTGTTAGCGTTTTTCCGGTGTATCTATCTTTATAACTTTGCATGCTTAGCGCACTATTGTACAACTCTGAGTTATAGTACAGAAGTTAGGCGGGTCACCCATGAAGTAGCTATAGAAGATATACAGATTCTTTAGATCAAAGTATAGTTGACGCTTTTTAGTCTTGTTGGGCATGGGATCCTGAGTTCGGATGCTTTTGTTAATTGTCAGGCACTTATAAGTGTATGCACACACTCTTCTAGTAAACCTTTACTGTACAAAATCTCTGACTGGTCTTTTGATACGACGTCGGTTACCAACATTCGATATATATATATATATATATATATATATATATATATATAATCCCTCAATTTTTTTCATCACCTGTGTAAGTAGGTGTCCGACCTATAGGTTTTTAGTGACCAATGCTAAATCTTTAAGGAGAATGTTATCTACGTCTTATTTTGTGACGGCGAGGGCTTCGAAATTCTCATCCTTCTCAATTCCCGCTGCTCGTAGACCATCGCAGTTGCTTGTCTATTCTCAAATAAATATGTAACGATCCAATAAAAAATGGCCTTTTACCTTTTTTGCTGTTCGTTCCCTTAATTCAGCGAATCATTGCTTGAATTCATATAAAATAATATTATATTTCCACCTAAATATATGTGGATTATAAGAGCATTGTAAGTTACTACCGAGCACTATATTATACATAGAAGAGATTTATAAACATATAACACACGTATACAGTTAATTTGTCAGGTTTCTTTAAACAAGGCGACTTTTTTATTGGATTTAATTGCAGCTACTTTGTGTCGTAACCTATACGAACTGTTGCACGTTCCTCTATTTTTAAGCGTCGTTTAACTTCTGATTTTTGCGCGTACACCAGCGCTATGTAAAGATATGTGGCACACGGGTAGCTAGCTTTGAGCGGTCACGTGCGTTGTGGTCTGCTCTTGTAAGTGACATAAGTGCCATTGCGGGTGTATCTTTGCCATTCTGCCCAAGCTAGCGGAGTGCCGCCTGTTTTGTTAACAGCGTTCCTACGGCACGCGCAGGAACAGTCGCCGCGGAGCATTCCCACTTCTTATGGTTGACCGTCCCTAAGCTGTGAGATGTGACTGGCTCAGCGGTCTTCTCTGAGTATGTATGCATCTTATGATCCTTATCGATGTTGCCGAGCAATGGAGGGGACAGGCCTCCGGATCTACGTCCGACGGAGGTACACCATAACGGAGAACTCTTATTCCGAGTGTCATTGTCGGAGCTGCTGGCAGGGTCCCGGTTGGCCAGCTGAGCTGCCGTGTCTCACAGTAGTACAAGCGACGTGGCCTAGTGAAATGGTAAAACGTGTGCAATAGCATGCAATATGCACTACAGTTGGGTTATATTGGGCCCGACGCTGGCGATCTCCGTTCTAGCACTGAACGCCTAGGCGATTGTCGACATATGGAACCTTACATAACAACATTGCAAACACTTCGCAACTCTTGCGATCTATCTACTCATTGCAATATGCCCATACCATTGCCTTTTCCGCCATAGAGATAGGTGTTTTCGTTCATTGACTAGAATGGTCATACCGAGAATAGCGGACTCCGTTTCTTTCGTAGATATTACTAACCAAATATATATATATATATATATGTATACGTAAATCATCTTTTTCCCTCGCGAAGGGTTCGGATTATTTTGAGAACCATCTAGATCCGTGGTCTCCTTTATCGCACTAATTGTGGCGTACTTTGCCTTCGAAGAACAGATATATACCTCACTGTCATAATGGCTTTCGACCTTCTCTTTGAGCAAAGTAAGGATTTTCCCACGCTCCAATCAGACATGCGGGAGTTAATGCCTCCTGTGAAGCGTTCCCTTCTGCTTTTTTCTCGCAGAGATATACTATTCACCGGAATTAGCAGAGTAGCTTTCGATTTGTCGAATACGATGCATCCTCTATATGCTCCTCTTGCAAAGTCGTTAGTGCCTAGCAGAGTCTATCTCCAGAGGCTTAAGGCTCTTGGAGGATGTAACCAATCCGCTTAATCCAACGATCGCATCTTGGATAGGACTTTTCTTAGAATGCTTTCAAGACCCTCAGATAATTTCATGTTGAAACTCAATTCATATTAGCAATGCGGCGCCACATCTACAGTCGAGGTATTTCGACTAGTTTAGTGATTTCAGAAGACACATTTCATAAAACGTCAGTTTAATGGTAACCAATATACACAATCGTCTAATCCAAAACACTTTTGCTGCGGCCACCGTATTCAGCCCACTGCCACCTACATATCCACACCTGGTGGTATAATAAACATGCTGGTACAATAAAATGCGTATAGAAAGATGCATTACCAGTGCATTTCTCTGTCCTGCGCGGTGAGCAAACAAATTTCTCTGCTTTCATGCGAACCGCTCCGTATTCCATACACTCTTACTACTTAGCGGGTATATTTCGTAATTCGTTCAAAATGCTGATTTTAAGCCATGCAACTTGCATAGACACGCGAGCCATTACTGTGTTCTCAAAATAGGGAGTCTCTTCTGTATCCTTTGTACTATTCCAGGATTTCTATATTTATCATGCAGTGAATCTGCATGCAATACCCTGTATTCGTTTGGAGATGTACGCCATTAGACAGGATTGGTGGATAGTGATCTCGGATATACGTTTTATATTGCCAACAATTTCATAGCAGCAACGTAAAATCTTTTTATGCCACTTACTAACGACGAAGGATCTACCTCACCCCTATTTGATCAAAATCTAGTACTTCGCTCCCTTCACAGACAAGGTGTCTTGTAGAAAACACACGAAATGTTTGACGGACAAAGGCGCCCTTAGTGACAGGAGCAATGACAAGAGCGTGGAAATCTTCAGCTTCCTGCTTGTTGACCAAGAGCCGACGAAATCGCCATCGTCGTAAAGGTAATTAGTGGGGACGCTATATCCGTTTCATCCGCTTAGAAGGCGTGCGCGCAAAAACCTCTGCGCGTCTTTGACAAGGATTAGTATAATATGTTGGGGGCAACGGGGTGGAGCTAATACTTGTCGAATGCATACGGCTGTCTCTGTTTGAGCAGGCGTACCCCAGACGCACCACACATATGTAAAGCCTATCCAATGTTTAAAGCGTAGAGAAAAGTTTGGGCCACGTAAGGCTAGATCCTACGCGCCAGAACCTTATTGTGCTTTTGGAGGTCTAACCTCATTGTGCTCTATTCGTGATATGAGCTGAAGCCACAAGTGGCACAACTCAGAAGCGCTCACGCAGCAAAGGTAATTGCTTAGTTCTCGTACTCAAATTACTTGTAATAGCCTCAAGTTAGTATCAATTCACGATGTAGCTCAGTGGACTGGAGGCGCCTGTGTGTGTGTGTCTATGTGTGTTTGTGCCTGTGTGTGCGTGTGATTTCAAGCGTAAGTCTGTCTCAGCTTAGAGTCAGCAGAGCCCGAATAATCACACAAGCCGTCAGCCACATCCTCGTGTACACGCCGTATATACCAGGGCTCAGCTTATTTCGTACCTGGATGATGATAATAATAATGTAAACAGCTTAAACAACTCGTTGTTCCGTGTGCTAATTGTCGACAGCTGAAATTTCTACTAGAAGCCATACGTTATACACTAAGCGTACGTCACAGCAGTAAACGGGATATGCAGACAACCAAGTTCACTTCAACAATGCACACAAGCCGGTTACCTGTTTCCGAAGAAGGTGTTACCAACGAAACATAGCCCAAATGACGTCAACGACGGACGTTGTTAGTATTTTGCAGAAAACACCATTAGATTTTGTTTCGAATTGCGTCGCCGCGCGCAGTCGCGAAATACAGTTTTGTCGAAAGGTACCTGCTGCATGTTTTGCGCACGCATATTAAAATAGTGAGGACAATTGCCATCTATTCATGAAAATGTTTCGTTACTGTGGTGCCACCCAGACCAGATCGTCTAAAAAACAAAGTAACTTAGTAAATCCATGGAAGAGTATGCCCCTTTCTTTTTTGTTAGGTAACGTCGCCGGGCATTCAACCTTCGGGTGGCCTCTCTCCACCCCCGGGCCTCCCATGCGGGGAAGCTGACAGTTGGCTCACACCCCGCCCATCGACTTGCAGTCGTTGCAGGAAATCCATTGAATTAGAGGACGCGGAGCATTGGCTAGCTGGATTACGTCTATGAATGTCAGTGAGACCATTTTTCTTAGCCATTATTTGGCTCTATAACAACTGTCATCTGTTATAAATCTGCTTTGCCTGCTTTACCTTTTTTTTTTGTTTAAATACTGTGTGCTTTGCAGCTGTCGTACAGCTGCAGGGCAGAAGTGCGGACAAGTCGATACCTAGGGAGACACCTAAAGGTGGTGCTAGATATAGTCTTCAAATTTTCATCTTCAACAGATTCTAGCCAAATTCGAATTGTACGTCAGTAAAATACGTTAGCGAAAGGATGCTACAATTTGGCCGACAAAATATTTTCGATCGTGGCACAAAATATGTTTGCTGTCATCTGATTGGATCGTCTTTTCATATACACCGAGGTTTTTGAATGCGAATTATTCAATGAGATTTCCCAAGTTCGGCTATATATTTAAGTTCATCCTTAAATCGTGTGTTTAGTAAGAAAAGAAAAATCTTATTAATTTACATTCAAATTATTCTACCCCCCTTCGACTAACCGCAGTCGAACTATCACACGCATGGCCTACTGAAAAACTAACACTGGAAAGTTGAACTATGAGTGTTCTTGCATTAAATTTTAGATAGGCAATTGCCAATTAAACATTTAACCGAAGATGCGAACGGATTACTTTGTTATGGAAACGACGTTTCTTTTAGAGGGAATGCCTATCACACACACCTATCTGCGTATAGATACGCAGTTCCCTAGTTCTTGTTGACTTCGAATATGAATAAATGAACAGCCGATTTGCCACTCAGTTAGTGTGTATTATATGGTTGTTCACCTACATGTTGTGTTATCAACTCAACGTCGGACATCCGATCTTTAATGATCCGTTTTTTATTATCTAACTTTAGGCCGGAAAGAGATGAAGCTACCGAACCGAGGCGCTTCTCACATTACGACTGTTGTGGGTAAAGATAATCGTTTTACGAGCCTATGCTTCAAAAAATCCATTAGCTCTTGCTAATACATGTACAGAATTGATGGCGTCCGATTATGGCGGTCATTATTCGCGTCCACAGATGTAATGGAAGTCAGGTCATCTGCAGGGAAGCTTATTGGAACTTAGTTAACTTGTTACCTTAACTGAAGTAAAAACCTCTACGCTTTCCTGCATGCGACACTGAGTACCGTCCCACAGCAATGGAACACCCGTGCCACCTTACTCTTTATTTCGAAATTTGTTGCAGGAACAGATAAACTTTTGTTGCAGGGATCAAGAGATTCACCAAGCTATATTTAGTAGATTGTTTATCTGGACAAAATACCTAGTCTCACCTCTGTCATTGGACACTTGTAAAGGAAAATCTAACACGAATAAACGTATAACTCAATACATTTACTATTGAAACCCGACAACATCCGTCATTGCGTGTGTTGTATTTTGTCGTTGTCACCTAAGGACTTGAAGGTTCATTCTTGAAGCATGACTGGTGTATTTTCTCTCAAAGACAATTCGTATCAATAACGGAAGCCGAAACGTTCGACCAATCAACCATCTCTGGGAGCTGCCTCCTTCGTAAGCCCCGCTGAAGCTAAATAAATTTTAAGACGGTCGAGTGACCAGACATGTTTTTTACTTAGTGCCGAAGATAAATGAATAGCTGACAGCTGATCTATCTCGACAACGAGTCTTATTTTATTCAACGCTAATATGCTTGAACAGTATTTTTATCTCTGCTGGGTCCAACAGTTGGACGTTACTCAATTTTCGTTGAATTCATTCTGTTGAACGAAAAAACACCAATAATATATTGTGCCCGCTATATAGCAGCACGCCGATTAACTTGTAGCATTAGCGAAAGGCGACCGTCCAAAGATGTACATTCATATATTTCTTCTAAATTTATTGATACTGTTCGGTGAAATACACCTATAACGAGCATCTCGGATCTCATTTATCGTTTGGTGTCTCTGTAACAGTTATTAACTACTACACTAAATCAGCTACGGAGGACAGAGCATACCCGCATGCGCAATCGTATTCTAACAACGACTATTACTCACTGTTTTGTATTTCGTAATGTGAAAATAGCATGCGCTATCATTAAGAGCCATTATATATCAGTGTACAAATGTTCCAAAGTCTTACACCAAATATTGATATCTAGTTTCGTTGGTTCCATAAATACATGGAATCCAAATGTAAGTCTGATATACATAGCGGAAATGTCGGTGATATGTTTGTGATAGTCCGGCATTGGTCCTGAGACAAATTTACTGTCCAATGGTACTAAGCGTAACCGAAAAATCAAGGTACTTCGCTACGTTATAGGCTTGCAATACGTTGTCTCTGTTATAAACATTGATGCATGAATCATCAATATTGATAACACTGAGCTGTATGCATTAATAACACCGTCAAGCCTTTTAACGAATATCGCAAGCTTTGATCCCGTTACGACGACCAAGAGAATTAGGTTCGTCAAACGAGAAAATCTCATTTATTTTATTGTTGTTTTGCTTATTATCTTTCGAGCTAACTCAAATACAACGGCAGGATTCCTATTTTCCTTACTTGTTACTTTTTTCTTGTGGTCAGTTTTAGTTCAGGACCGCATCATTGTGCAAATTCGTGCAGTGATCTTTGTCGAACACGCTTCCACCTGAACTCAAATTGCTCTTTAAGTACATGCCAATATCAGTTTCATTTGGTTTCACCTACTTTTAATGGATCGGAACCTTTAGAAATATGTCTTCGTTACCAGTCAGACTCGTCATCGATGCGTCGCTCGTTTAGAATCACGGAATCACAGGTGCCACGTTCGAGACTGACATGAGTTTAGGGGCCCAGCTTTTACAACTTTCCTCATCAAGCGATTACCATGGTAATTATCTACTATGAAACAGACCACTCGCTTCTTCCGCTTGATCTTTTCCCCTTGCTATTTCGTGCTACACTCTCGAGTCTTGCAGAAGCCTAAATGTTATCCTTCTCTCCGCTCACTCATCTAACATCCGGGCGGTGACCCTATTTTTAGCACTGTACCCGTTTTTCCTCGACTGATATGTACGATCAGCATGAGGTATGTGGCACTCAAACCTTTGCAAGAGGGTGCGTACGAGGACTGGGAGTGGTAAGGATGGGCGGGCGACTCTACACTTGTCCGGTCCTGGCCCGGGGGCCATGGAGACTGGCGAACGATGCGACTAGTGTGAGATGCAGCCTTCTCTCCAGCTCATCCGATGGATGCCGCTTAGCGACAGTGTAATCCTGGCTAGTATGAGCTCTGTCTCAGCCTGCGCGAGGTGTGCCAGCAAGTGCGCGACTGTGCCGAGAAGGCCCGCCCTGTTATGGAAATGGGGTGGGCTGGACTGAACTTAATTTGACCGGGGGAACCGAAGCGGCCTCCGTAACAACGGCCGTCATGTTGATATCAATGACAGTGGTTTGAGCACACTCACTTCTTTTTTTGCTTTCCGTATTATAACAAGTCCCTGTATTACCAAGTACACGCTGCGACTCAATAATCCATTAACCATTCGCGCAAGAGACTAATACGCAGATTTTCAGATCCCGCGGTCCAGTTTGATCTAGCAGAGCTCCGAAGCGTTTCATCGTTGCTGTCCGGACCAAATGCTTCCGAAGGCCATCGTTTCTGAAATGTTCGCGAACCGACGAAACTGAAACTTAGGTCCGGAACTTCAAGTCGTGTTTTACATCATTATGCTGATTAAGATTTTTATGCGCTCTCCCTGCTCGAGTATATATATACATATATAATCTTTAGCTGCGCCTTTCTTATTCGACTAAGTCCAGCATGAGTCCCAACAACCAATACAGTGCGGCAATATAAACAACATGATACAACTCTAATCGACAACATACGTATAACGTGCATTGCTATGTTGTCTTTTCATAGCCGGGAGTTATGTACGTAAATGCACTCCTATTAGTAGCAGCTAACGAACCTTTTGATACATCTCCTAATTCTTGAATTTGACCAGATGCTTTGGGGAATTCATTGACAAACATGTTTTCAAGCTGTGAAACGAATATCATGATGCTCCCGGACAACTACGATTATTTCTGATGGCCTTGAGCAAGGGAAATCTTCCTGGAATGTCACGGATGATATAGTGAGACGGACAGAGATTGTGTCTTATTTTGCTGCACGAGTAAACGGAAAGCTGGTTATTGGCCTCCTTGATGGCACCTTCAATGATTACTGATTCAGCAATTGTGGGTCGTATTAGCATTGATAAAGCCGTCGGGAATGAATACGTCATTCCAGATAATTCCCCCTCATCTACCCCTGAGGGCTCCTCCTTTGAAGAAGATTGCTTACCGCATCGAGTCGAATACGTCTTATTTAGGTGTAGAATTACCTTATCTTGTTCTGATCAGATTTCTGCTATCATTTTACGGCGATGCGCGAAATCTCTTACTTTGTCAGTTGCCACAGTTCTTCTTAATTCCCATAATGATTATCGTGTACTACTTATTACTTAAGAAAGAAGTAAGAGGCGAAGTACTCGTAGACCTCTCGCTATTTCTTCCTTCTTGGAAAACGTAACTGCGCGTATTTCACTTATACAACTTGTTGCCCTTGTAGCTGAATTTAACATTCTCAACAAAAATAAATATGGCTCCCATAATGTTTGTAGTATGACGCTTTCTAAGGCTCTCTAATTCCTTTCGAGAAGCGAAATATTCGGGTCACCATACATTTGCTGTTTTCCAAAATATACGGAAAGTGTCCGCTTCCGTGCTTCCGCGCCTACTTCGCGAGAAATTTCAAGCCTACGATAGTTTTCAATTTGCTTGTAATTTTTTATTCCATTTCGGGCATGACAGGAAGCAGTTAGCGGATATCGATGTTCGCTCATCTCTCTCTAACAGGTTAGAACTGGGCTTTCATAAGATAGACGATTGGATCCTACGTTATTTTTGATTTTCATTAACGACATCCTTAACCTCTTCCAGCACCTGATTGTTAGTATTTTGGCTTCCAACACGCCAGTATATATCAGTGGTTCTGAGCTTAATGACCTTGCTATCAAAATTAAGGAAGATTTATCTGCAGCTCAGCGTTCATTCGAAACAAATTACGTTTCTCTTAACGTATCAACATTTACGTGCCTTCACATATAGCCTACGAATACTTCTCTCATATTAAAGAACGTAATATCACAACTCAAAACGAGCCAATGTTTAGGTCTGCGCCTGCTCAGCTTCAACCTTTTTCAACCGATGGTGAAGTAAATAGGAATGCATATATTAATTAGAATTCGCTAGAGCTACATGTGGAGCCTGTAGAGTTCAAATTGCTTGAAACTAGTATATGTGTGCTTCTTTATCAGGTTTTCTTCAAAAGTTCAAAACTGACAAACCTGAAATACTTTGTCTTAAACTATGCCAGCTGGGTAACACCTAATACTAGACTACAAATAGACAGATGCGTCTTGAATCTACCGCCCACGCGGCAGTCCTTGCCTATTTACAACGCTTATGACACTATACTACAACTAATCTCATGGAATTCACATTTTGTGCTCTTGTTTAACACATAACCGGAAATTATACTCCGAATGTTTGTGACGTGTTTTTTATTTCTCTTATTCGAAGTAAGATCAAAGTCCTCGTAATGCTTCCTTTAATCCCCTGCTCAGCATCCCCCTTAATGGTACGGTGGTCATAATACATTTGAGGTAGAGGTTGCAGTTGTTTGGAGTATTTTTCGGGTACATCCTAAGATTCCAGATAGCCCAATTGCTTACTTTAAACATGTTATAAAAAATTTTGCTCATAAAATTGACATATGGTTGTCGTAAATCCTGGTATTGACTACACTACTAGCATACATGCTACAATCATGTCCTATGTATATACTCATTTTTCTATCCCTCGTTGCCTCTTTGAGCGCAGAAGCTTATGGGCATTTGTTATTGAACATGTTTGTCTCAAACAAGCGAACTAGCGTATGTATAGCATGGTAAATGTCGCTGGCGTTATTACCCTAGTATTTACGTGTACACTATACGAGATTTTCGTAATCAGCGCGATTTGACAACAGCCGTTACCTGAGGCTATGTATATATACAACGCTACTGTCGTTAGGGCTGCGTAAAATCAATGTTTAGATACATTCGTGATTGTACAATGTTACCTGGTAGAACACGAAGTCATTTGCATGGAGTCAGTTTGGTAACAAGATCAAATTGTTTAGCGTGTTGCTTATCTAGACAAACAGGTAAAAAACCCGGTTGACCCCCCCTTCCCCTAGAAAAAGAGTATCACACCTTCCTTTTTGTAGCACTCTCTCCTTCTTCCCCTTACGTGTTTCATATTAGTACGTACATCGTCATGCAACTGTGATAATTATTCTGTCAGGAATAGTCAGGTGCTTCGGTCCACAGATGCATGGATGTTCCTGACTATCAGGCTATCTCGATCCGTCCCTTGCTGAGATAAGCAGGAGCAGTTCTCCTCCTCCTTTACGAGCGCGCCCGCCCGCAAGTCTGCTCAGGATATGATGAAACTGCTCAAGTTGTACGGAGACTAGCACAGCTGGATGGGCCAACGAACAGTAGGGTGCTGTACCCATGTTGTTGCCGGCTTTTCTCATCGGAACCTCGTGTCCATGGCTCTAGTTTTGCCCCCACCGGTGCGTTGGGCACCTCCTATTCTTCTTCGTTAGTCGTCTTCGTGTCCGACTCGGCAGCTCTTGGCTACCGATAGGGGCCCCTTGGTAGTCGATAGTCGGAGCGGCCAGGCAGATGCCACGGGCGGCTATTAATGTCAGCGGCCAAGTGAGCCGTAGTCAAAAGGAGGAGGAACGATTGCTTCTCCTTTTGCTATCCTTCACTTCACTCTGACTTCGACTCTTCGTAAGACCGACCGAACCACTTGCTGCCGTCGTGGACGCAGTCCAGGACATGCGGTTATTTTACGGCGACCGGCCGAGCTCATCGACAGGCCGTCCAGAGTGAAGATCCCACTCGATGGACGATGTCACCTTGGCACCGCCGCCTCACTGAGCAGAGCGGCGACGTTGTCGGCCGAAAACCGACGCCCGACCCAATGAAGCTGTTACATTACATCAATTCTTAAGGGACCACCGAAACCTACCCGGTCTGAGGGACACGCGACGACATGAACGTTGCGATTTTCGCTGCTGTTGTGCTGCTGGCCGTCGATCGTTTACGTTCTCCTACCCGATTCCGTGTATTTTTTGACGGAGCAAAATGGATACGTCCAGGTGCTGACCATCTATCATGCGCATTGCACGATACGTGCAAGTTCCCTACAGTGGAATTTGTGACACAAAATATCCTGTTGCCGAGTCGGGCAGCGATGCCATGAGTTAGTTGGCGCTGAGGTGAGAGAGGCAAGAAGATTCGTCAGACGACTTGGATAGAGAATAGAAGGGTCAGCGAGAGGGTGGGGAAACGACGACCTGCGACCTCGATAACCTGCTCGTTTCCTTTCGGGCCAGCTGTAAGCTGCTAACGCGCACGATCTTTCGACGCACGCCAGCGCCTTAAATACAACCCTAAGGACGGCCTGGCTTTGAGTAATCCCGTTGATGAACTTGATCTGGGCTGCTGCTGCCGCTGACCCGTTAAGAGATAGGATAGACGTCTTCGCAGACGTCTTTGGAACGTCGTTCTACACGAACTCGAGCAGCATTTCTCTCATCAGTTAGTTTGGCTGATTGGGTGACCCATGGTGACAGCCGAAACCCATCTAGCGTGGATAATCTGCGTTTGTTGTATGGCATGCCATCGAATCTCGACAAATTCCCCAAGGGTAAACAATACTCGACGCCAGCAACAACCTCGACGAACTTAGTATGGCGCGATATTTCTGTAGTCGTCAACTGGGGAAAGCCACGAAGCTGAACTCATTTCTCAAAGACAATTCAAAATGAAACACCTAGAAGAGGGTAGCAACGCTGGAAAGACAGAGTCCGCCAAGCTACAGAGAAGTCGTTCTACTTTCTACGCAGACATATTGCCGGAAAGAGGGTGGCTGCTGCAAGGGGCGATCTCTTATGGGAAACGCAGCAAGTACGTTTGCGAATATTTAAAAATAGAAGCAGTAGCTACGCGAAAGAGGCGGCGTTTTTATTATTTTCGCCTTTCATTGACGCTTCTTGGTGCACTTGCAGCGTCCTATGCCTCGCTGTCGATGTCATCCTTTACCAGGCTTCTTTGACAGTTTTAGTGTTGTAGGTTTGTCTGACAGGCGTGGACCGCCCTCTCCCTGGTAGTTCATCCAGACTTGCTGGGATTACCAACCGCTTGAGGTAGGGAAATTTAGGTGGCAGACTTGCTCCCAACAACTCGTGCCAGAAGGTGGTTGGTAGACAGCGAAGATGTATAGTGTTTCTATATAAGCGTCTGCCTGCTCCTGTTTATCGAATGCAGCAGCTAGCGTCTGTTTGAACGTCTCGATCTGCTAAGTTGCAGTTGGGCTTTGATGCGACGCAAATTTAGCAGGAACGCAGAACATTCACACAAGAGGCATGGTCTTCCGCTACTACTACAACAAGCTGAATACCCTCTCCAGGTTTTTAGAAATTGCCCGCGATGATAAACGTATCAAGTTTAGTGTTTTGGGTGATCCGTTGAGCTGAAAGTTCAAACGTGCGAACGAACCTCGCTCATGTACTTGAGGTAGGTGAATTTCATTAGCCGCCTTCGAAATTTTTCTCATATTAATTCACACTGTATCCTACATCTAGTATCTATGCGTCGTACTTACCTCCGTGTTCCCTGCCGGTTTGAGATTCGAAAGGTGACCATCTTACTGGGGGCGACCGAGCCCTCCTGTACCGAAACAGTCGGACCCATCTCTCCACCATCATCCGACGGCGCCTCGTCCCGTAGGGCGGTTACAAACACCCGTCCATCGACGAGGGTAGCCGCACTCTCTGTGGAAGGTGGTCCGTACGTAGAGAAACACGAGCTCTGCTCTAGGTTCGCCTGTTCGTCCCATCTATCCTGGTGTCCTCGCGCTGGTGTGTTTCTCATCATGGTACGATTCGCTACGTAGGACGGCGTCAGCGATAACGACGACGAGGTCGTATCCGGGAGCGGTGGACCGCGCACCAGGTCCAAGCTAGCCGCCGGCTCCACGTCAACGTCGTGATCGAGGCGTTCATCTTCCTCATCATCGATTTCCTCTATAGGAACCTGTCCGGCTGTCGGCACCTCGAGCAGTCCCAGCGATCTGGACGGAGGCGGCGAGCCGGCTAAGGTGCCAGGACCGTGGCCTGCTGCCGTCGACGCGTCGTCCTCAGAAAGAGTGACGCTCACCTTCACCGGAGTGGGAGGCGTTTGTTCACCGCTCCCGACGCCCATGGCGGAAGCCGACGTCTTCGTCGTCGCTGAGGCCGTCGCTGAATCTGTTGCTGCTGCGCGTGCCGCCGTCTTCACTGAACCGAACTGCCGCCGGAACGAAGTCGACGGGGAATCGGCGCCGCCGCCGCCGCCAGCGGCCGACGATTTGCCGCTGCCAAATGTCCTTCGTATCGGAGTTGAGGGCGTGCCAGGCTCATCGGTCACGCCGCCCTTGGCGTGTAAGCGTCGCCTATAGACGCTTTTTCGCATGGACGCCTCCGTCTCCAGATTTCGACGCTTCATACGCACACTGTAAGATCGCACGGGTAGCATTGTGGGTTCGTTGGACGTTACTTATTCCTCCTATTGACGAATTGACGTACGGACTCGTCTGAACCCTGACCGTGGCTGATCAGAGACAGCTGTTACGCTATGAGGACGACCCCTTTGACGGCGATCGTTGTAGCGGCGCGAAATTGGCCTTCGGCTAAGGATGTCTGTTTTTACAAACATACACGTACACACATAACGAGTAGTCACTACGGTGATGATATCCTGCAGGAGGCTGGCGCAGTTCACACGACACATCAGGCATTACGTGAAGTACGTGGACCAAATGGTCGTTAGCGGACAAACAATCTCTGCGAACCTAGAGCGAAGGACGCTTTCTATCCGGCGAACAGCGAAAGTCGCACGTCGCCTGATTAGGTCGTTTCCATATCGCTTGCCAGAAGAAGAAGAAGAAGAATATCCACACTCTCAGCGGAATAGTGACGGCGCGCTGGCGAGTCACGCACGTGGCCATTCGACATTACGCTTTGGGCGTACAGGCGCCAACGATGGCGCGCTAACGTGAAATGCTGTCGGCATTGTTGCGCTGCTCGTGAACGTAGGGGTTCTGCTAACGTTTCCTAGAGACGACCGAGTGACGCCTTACTCAAGGCCGGCTGCCCCGCCGTCACTTCCGGCGTGCCAAGCCACGGGCGTCATCGGCCCAGCTGGCGCGGCCTTGCACTGGACAAGCCATGCGACAACGAAGACACTCTTCTCAACGGCATCGCATTCGATACGTCCTTCACTTGAGCACGCGGCAAATGCCGACCAGCAAACGAGCGAGTGGTCGACATTTTGTCGTAGCGCATGCCCTGGACGCGTTCCTCAGCTATCGGATATCACTCCGGTGACCACACTTCGTTCGCGGCGTGAACTAAATACGACATTCTAACACGTATGGTGCTACCGCTACGAGACATTCATCGACGCTAAGAGTACAGACAACACAGATACATCGCAACGAAGGAGAGAAACAAAAACAAAAAAAAACAGCCTGCCTGCCTCTTCGTCTCTGCACTTGTTTACCCTTTTTTTTCTCTTCTACTTTAGAAACTCTTAACTTCTTTTTGTGTTTTCCTAACAACAACAACGCATAACTCTAACTAACAGAGCGTCGCGGTCGTCGCCTGAACGCATCGACTCCGAGCAAGTGTCTCAGTCCTGCAAGCTCCTGCCAAGGCCGCAAAGTTTTGACCGAAGTCACCTGTGCGAGGGCCCTTTCCCTGGCCGACGACCACAGCGCCGCCTGGCCGGGGTCCGGAACTCGAAAGCAACTGGTGGCCGATCTGATCCAAGGGCGCTTGCGTTACTGGCTTGACCTAGGCTACCCTTTCCCTAGTTGCATTATATCGCGAAGTTCATGAAGGAACGTGCGCATTGTGAACCCCAACGTGGACCGGTAATTAACAAATCAATTGTTATCATATCTAGGCATCGCCTAAACCTGAATCAACTAACGCTAGTATGTAAATAGCCGTCGATGTACTGGCTCGCTGGATAGTACACTCCCGTTATCGACCATGAAACCGACAAATACTGAATAGAAAAAAGTCTAAAAATAAAGTGTCTCTCTGTGACCTAAATGTCATCATCTCTGGGCTTGGTGCAGCTACGAGAACAGTTGACGCCAGCGAACCTCGCGAAAACGAAAAAATCCGAAAAATTCAAAACAGACGCTTTCCTGCACATCTATACAGTCACCTTACAACGGAAAAAAAAGTGCGAAAAACTACGCAAACATTTTTAAGCGTTTTACAACAAAAACAGCAACATTTAGTTGACGCAAAGAGCATTTGCAGAAGGAGTTCAGTATTTGGATGAAGACAACCCCGAATCTTGGTAGCATTTACGCCCGTCGGTCTCGCATGACAAATCTTCCGTCTCGTTAGCTTGACAGCAGCGTTAAAACTAAATTTTTAACTCATATGAGCTTATTTTTTTTGCCTACGCCATTGGACATTATTCTTGCTTAGATGCTTAGGATTTTGTTCTTGTGCACGCTTGATGCACACAGCGCGTGCATCGAGTACATGTGCTTCTGTTGTTAGAAACACTCAACCGCCAGGTTCATACACGACCTCACATTAAACATTATTGTTATGATTACAAACATTACATTATTATTATTGTTATTAAATATTATTAAACAAGTTCTACACACAAAACCGGTACGAGTTCAGGGCAAATTTTGTTACTCATGCAAGCATGGCAGGGGGGAAGACTCAGTGAGGTGGCACCGCTTCATACAGAAGTTGAATATCGAACAAATAGTTAATGACCTGTTGCTAGCGAACCCTCACGTCGAATATAACTGCACTTTTCTTCAGTACACAGACATGGCATGTGTTGTTTGCGTACGCGGCGCTTCCGATATCTTCAGAGGTCTGTCTGAAGGTCATTTGGATTACGGCAATAGCATAGGCAAAGCTGTACTTCTGCGTTAAGGACGAGCTTAAATTAGCCGGCCGGCCCGCAATGCTACCTAGATGATGCGACAGACAAGTCACAAATTCGTTTCGTCACTGTCCGCTAAATGGTGCGCGCGTCCGTTCGAAGTTACTGATAGCTTGTAACATTGTTCTCTAGCAATAATCCTCGGATATTAGGCCAGTTCAAGCTGACGGCCGCGTCTGTACCGCGAACAAATTCAGGCTGTGTCAGATCCGTTATTCTTAGGGGCAAGAGTGCCCTTGAGCTGATATTCTCTTGACCCGCTTTAAAGTACAGCTCCATCATCTCCAGGACAGCGGCGCTAGCTAGACGCGGACTAGGAGTATGTCAAGGATGCACTGCATAAATTCACGCTTATGTGAAAGGCAAAGTTCTTTTTGCTATGGAGTCCTACAATGTCACTATTAGACTTTGTAATTGAAAGATTCAAAGCCTGTATGTAGCAGGGAGAAAGCCGCCAACGATTTTGCACGCTGCTGTCGTATCACTGCTTTTCGCACAAATGTCGCTTCCAGTTGGCAAATTTTCCACTAAACTGGTCGAACGTTTGCCGCAACTAGAATGCGTTTCCAGCATTTTCCGGTGGGAAAGTGAGTGAGAGATACGATTGGTTATGCAAATTACGTCTAGTATCAAGGTTTGCTGCTTACTTGTTGGCCAAAAACTAACCTACTGCAACAGCTTCTAATGCGAAACATTTTAATAAGAAGTACAAAGTTGAAGCGGACCTATTTGCTGGAACTGGAGTCGGTGCACCGTGTACGTGAGAGGGACTTTACTTTTCTACGTTCAATTCAATAAAATAAATTATTACTTTATATAGCAAGGTTATATTATTACTTGGGTCGCTTACTTAGCCAATCAAACTGTTTTTTTCGAAAAGAATTCATCGTGTATTTTTCAGTGTTCTGGCAGAAAGCTGCTTATCCCGAACAAGCACAGCAGTCTTTTTCAATGCTTCTCTCGGTTGAACGAGAGAAAATTGGTTAAACATTGATTTAGTCGACACATGCTCCTATTAGGCCCAAGTTAGGAATACTAACTTCCTTTGGCCGAATTATTTATACCTTCTCTACCAGAGGTTCTGACTGTCACCAGCTCAGAAAAACGAGCGATCTACTTTGCCTCAATGTATAGAACGTTGAGCAGGCAAAACGGCTTTAATAGGATATTCTTGACTGACATAGAAACAACTGACTCGGAAGTTATCCGATTCAGGCAGTTGCCAACCACCATATAAGTCCAACATAAAAACCCTGCTTTTTAATCACTTCACAAGGTGTAGCCATTCCAATGGTACCTTGACTAGTGGTTTGCACGACAGCAACTACATTTTCGAAGTCTAGCAACGCGCCATACTATGAAGCAGTCACAAGGCCAGTACGTCTACTAGCAGTGCATGTGCTTAATTCCAACAACCTCCACACACAGAAACAACAGTGTCTAGAACAACAGTGCCTGCAAACTTTGCTAACTATCGCAAACACCCGGGCAAGCGTTTGTATGAGGCTGAAGTTCTCGTCAATACCGTTTCGGACCTTAGGGGTGGTTAAAGGCGGTCAAACTACTTGCGTAGTTTTCGCCAATTCCAGACCGCACAGAAATTACGTTAGTAGTTCGCATTCGCGCTCCGGATCTCAATATGAGCGATTTAAACTGTACAATTATTGCCTATGAATAATGCTTTACGTTGACATTCCACTATTTCAAAATTACGAGTTAAAGAAATACTAGCGGTGTCGATAAAGAAAAAATGGCATCGTAATAGCAATACATTTGTGCCACACTGTGTTTCACTCCAGCTGACCATTTGTCATTAACATTGTCAGCATCACATATGATGAAATAAAGCACAAAACTACAATATTAAGTCCGACCTTTATTCGTTATATTTCATGTGCCAGACGCTCTATGGCGCTATATGTCTATCTATGACACCATTCATATCAGTAGCATGTAAACTTTTCGAAATTCAAATAATTTTAGGATATTGCCTCATCTAATTAGCACGGACAAGTAATTGAGTTGCATTAAGTTCTAGAGGAAGACACAGTCAACAATTGAATTTCCGAATCTAGGTCGATTGGAAGCTTTGGAGCACAGTATCCAACATTAGGGCGTGATCGAACCTGTCGTAATAAGGACCTGCACACATACAATTGGTTAGGGTCGAGCTGAGCTTTCAAATGAGTTCCGACTATAAAAAAAAAACACACACACATTCTATTTTGTCTCATCCACGCAAGTAATAGTCGCTTAAATGCGATACCTAATCGGATTGAATGGATCCAATTGGGTCAAAATAGTCGTGTAAAAGTATCCATTCAGCGTTCCAACTCCTTTGAACTGCGCTTTATAGTCTGCTGTGGTATGGGAAGCCCTACGGAACATCGTGGAGGCCTCGTCAGAACGGGATTTGCATACGAAGTTTGCTACTTTGCTGCTTCAGAATGGTTTGCTGTTTCAGTCTGCAATTCATCACGATGCTTGCAGCTCTGCCAGCCAGCTCATCAGGCTTGCTTAAACCTAAACGGAAACCGATAGTAAATAAGGGAATGGAAGTGGTTAGATGTTTCTTCGCCGCAACCCGCTCAAGCTTTCGCTCATAGTTACGCCAAAATAATTGTTTAGGCTGAATGAAGTTCATTGTTTTAGTGTTGCCTCTCGAGTCGTGAAGTCAAAGCACATTCACGTGGCTGCTTAATAAAACTTCCTTCGACGTTTATTAGTAAACTTTGAGTAAACTGAAAAGATCTTTCAAACGTACTCTTGATAGGACCTTGACAGAACAAATTTAGGTCGGCACCTGCATTAGTTAGGGCTGGTGCACAAACAGGAATACACGAAAGAGAGCAGAGCTATTGTTTGACCGCTGAGTCGTAGGTTAAATAGGAAGAAAGGATGTATACAAAGAGCATAGCGCTCTGATACTACATCACGTAATTAGAAAAAAACAAAGAAGAGTCACGCCATAAAAAAGCTATAGTAGGTACGTTGCCGAAAATAAATAATTCCAACGCAAGAACCTATGAAATCGATTTATCAATTAAGTTTGCCGCACTATCGTCAAGTACTTGATTTATATTTTAATTATACGAAATGCTTCATAATTTGAACTCTTTTACACAAGCATATTACACAGACCGCAGACAGACGAACTCTAACACACAATACTACGCCTGGTTCATGAATGGCGTCATATGCACTTGACAAAGCGAACAATATTGACAAAAATGATTTTGGACCAGGTGCAGCACCTCAAGCAGCGAACAGCCCACAGACATTTCACTTTAACATGAACGTAGAGCGGCTGTGAAAATAAATTTCCCCTCGGCCCACCTTCGCATGTCGCCCTTTTTTGCAGTCAATACCTATGCGGGCCGATTTGACAAATTTTCTAAGAATACTAAATGAAAACATATAACTGGTTAACACAGTATTGACAGTATTTTACTCTAGAAGCAGTATGTGGCAATCAAGGGATGATGCATTGAGCTCGCAGCTGACTGCCTAACTCTCGAGTGGGGGCTGCTCAACGGTGTAGAAGCATAGAAGGGCAGAGTCGTGTTGGGCCTTACAGAGCGTCAGAACTCAATGGAGACGCGAATATACAGAATAATTCCTAAAATTGTTTCAGCTACGAATAAAAGTGAACGATGGACATAGATTGCCTGTGCGTTTCGTTTTTAAGCGATTCTGAGATACTGCATCGGTCCGTACATATCAGCTGGCGCAGCTATTGTGTGGCAACGTTGAAATTTTAGTAATAGACACCCAGGTCACGAATGAATGAATCGAAATTGAAATATGTCTCACTTGCCATGCCATAGTCGGCGGGTCAGCTACACAACGAAATGATCGTACGCAGCGACAATGGTTAGTTAGAATTTGCCTAGCCCGCCCACGTTTCTGCCAAGGTCAGATGCCCTTTTGTTGTATGGAAGTTCTTGTATCGTGTCATCTCTGTTCGGCGCGAGGCCGCCAAACAGAAGTTCTCCGATTTCCTTTGCAGGATCCAGTGAACCACTGCTTTAATAACAGCTTTAGTCCGTGCTAGTCTTCGTTCCTATCGAACTCGTCCCGGCTTTGAACTGAGGAAACGGTGTCATCTGAAACTACTTTTTCGCGTAGCAGCTATTCTGTTGACGAGAGCGAATCGTTTGCGCAAGTAGCAATAATACATATCTGTTGCATTTTAGACAGTTATAGTGGAGTGAATCATAGACGATTTCAGCTTCTTGTTGGAAAAAGGCCCAGTCACTCCCGAATTTCATTACCGCCGGATGAAATAGAGTGACAGTTATGCATGTAGGCACACGTTCAACCAGTCCTTTAGGGACCAAAGATTGTGAAACGGTTGCAGCGCGTTCGGTTACAGCTGAAAACGTCTCCGGCAGATCCACTACGATGCGTTCATGCGCTAAGCACAAAGAAAGGCACGCACACGCAATATTATTTGAGCTACATAAACTTTGTGCAAAGAATAGGTGTACTTATGCGTGTGCTCCCGTACTAGACATGTGCCGGCCTGTGATAAGTCTTAGTTCAATAAAATAGACAGGATCTCAAGTCGCAATCGTTCCGAGTTTCGTGACAGCCCTGGCGGCTGGCCCTTGTTAGCACTCTAGGCGATCCGCAGGCGCTATTCTCGATGTTCTAAACGATCTCATAGGTTGATATCATGTGAAACAAACCATGTCTACCCTACTGAGTTATTCGCAAAATAAGGAACGGTTATCGAAATTAAGGCGAATGAAACCTGAAACATGGACACTGTCCGTGTCCGTATGTCTAACACTGAACACTGACAACGGGGGATTAAGAACCATATTTTTCATGAAATTTACATATGTGCACATATCCAGCGAGGATCGTTTCAAGCAAAAAACGCCACAGCGTAACCTAAAACACTCTACGCATTCTTGCCCTGGCAAGGAAGCGATGTTTATGGTTTACGCCGATGCTAGCACATCTCAAAATTTGCGATTATAGAGGAAAAGTCAGTTTCCAATCTTGAAACCGCGAAGCGTTCTATTTGAAGCCAGTTAGTGCGGCCAGTTCATGTTTTGCTGTCGACCGCCGGCTCTCTTCTAGTCGGATTCCTTTTCCGCTTTGCGTTACCATCGCGAATCGCCTATGGCTTATTATAACGCTACACTGGACAAAGACGGTTGTGTTTAGAAAACTCGTAAATCCGAGAAAAAGCCTCTACATGGAGGACAAATTATCATGCCTGGGCATGGTGTCAGAATCGAACTGAAAGGTTAAAGAAAGGCAGCCCAGAACTTGGTGGTGTCGTGCTTAGGCGACGCTCGACAGGCAGGGTCCAATCACATTTAAACAATTTAAGAGAAGAGTAAAGTACGGGCTGCTAGCGAAAAAACAGCGTAACATATATATATATGTATATTTATATATCTGTGTGTAGGCTTGATGATAGACTGTGGTACGTTAAAAATGTGGAATTTCTAAACGTCGCGTTTCATTACGAGCTGAAAATGCCTAGTGTTTTTAAACTTCTTCGACTAAATGATAAAGATGTGTTAGTCGCTTTGCTCGGTGAGTCATGTCTGTTACGTGAAGACCAACGAAGCAAAGCATATTAAAAAGCAATTATGGCTTTAAACACTGTTGCAAATTATACAATTTTATCGTTAGCTGCCGAGTGCCCAGGCTGGTCACCGTTATGCCTATGTAGTGTAATTCGATTTAATTCAAAGACATTTTTTATTGTTTTCTATTCATCGATACATTAGCATCGGCGCACTGCAAACTGGCATCTGGCTGGCGGAGATATGGCTGCACATCCTCCATGTAGTAGTGCAAATTGGTTCTCTCTTATAGAGAGAGGACATGTTACAGAGCACTGGAACCGACACACTTCAGTGATGCCCGTTGTGTCGCGAATTCAGATAATTTGTGCATAATGTTTTCTTACATTGCGATGAAGAAACGGTTATGGGCCCCCTGACATCACGAAAGGATGTCTGCTTGAATAGTGAGGGACCTACGTTGAGGGCGTGCCTATACCACTGAAATTTTTCATTTCACCTCTCCACTTTTCTACGCGGAGTATCTGAAGCCGCATTCCAGCTCAATTAATGTGCGCCCCTTCCGGCTCCATTAATGCAAGCTGAGGTAGCAAAAAAAGCGATGTTTGAATGGCGGATAAATAAACTCAACAGAATTGGCGTCTTGAACAGAGCTACGTCTGTCCCACGACGGACTCGGAAACAACTGACCAAGTTTAGCTGATTAGTTTCCCTAAAAATTGAATTACAACATCATGCTGTCCTAAAAGGTTTTGTAGAAATCCATAAATGGGCAACTTATGTCAAATAGAGAAGAACTGATATTCAACAGGGACGATCACTCGAGATAAATTTCAGCTTCTTATAATACACAACAGAAGTGGGCGGACTGGTTCCTGTTGCGATGAAAAATGGCTTGTCGGCGGTTTCTGTCAGCGTTTTTTTGTTCAATAAATTATGCATATTAATATTCGGCAAGGCCATAAAGGCAATGTAAATTAGTCAAAACGTTGAAAACCCACATGATTTCTGACTTGACGCCTCGTAGCTGCTGATGATGAGTTTACGTAACTACGAAAATGCTTACCTTGTAAGAGGTTACCCGACCCAAGCAAATATGCTATATTTGATCGTTATCGAAGATCACGCGATTAGTTTGATTAACGCCTATACAATTATTGACACACGTTCCTAGAATAGATGACGTATATTGATCACGCATATTTCGAGTGCCCACTGTCTGGGTCGCGTGCCATTCCATCCCAGTAGTTTGCCTATATACACATATAAAGACAGTATTTCTTACACCAGCAACCTATGCACCTGTATGTACATACATAGTAGTCAGAAAACATGATTTAAGTACTCACGCAACGTCCTCGAGTCTAAGGCCCTTTAACCTTGAGTGCACAAGCGCGCATGTTTTGTGGTCCAGAGTGTTGACGGCTCGTCGGCGGCTCATTGTCATTCCAGGAGGTAGGTCGGGCACCGAAAGGCGCGTTGGTGGTGTGGCCCTTCTCGAACCGATTTGGACACGCTCTTCCGAAGGATCCGGACTTGCCGTGCCGCCACCGCTGTCTCCACTGCCAGCCTGTTCGAGTGAACCCGGCTCCTGACCTGAACCCGACGTTGTCGGACGTTGGTCCTCCGACTCGCATTCATGCAACAGTGGCACGGGTTCGCCGGGCGACATGAGATCTTCGCGCGAGTCGCGTTCACGGTCCCGCGTAACTTCACCTTGGCTGCAATCCTCATCTGCCTCCTGGGGCGGTGCTAAACTATTGCGTCGACCTCGGTCGCTCGTCAGAGGCGTCACGCATGGCGAGGACGCCCTACGCCGCACAATATGGCGGCTTCCGGTAGCCCCGATCATGGTCAGCTCTTGTCGCCAGGGCTTTACTTAGATACGATGCTCTTGGACTCTAATCTTCTAACTGCTCCAATCATGCGATTGCTGCCACATGACGGTATGCTCGATGGGCCAAACGATAGAACAGGGTGCGGGCTACCCTGTCGGTGTCCGAGGAATTGGCAGATTGCCGAGCAGTCTCAGCTGTGGCATCAAGTCAGTGTTACTGCTTCGGTTGCTGGTTAGGTAAAATCAAAACATCTGCACACATTATACATCATTTAGTTCGCTCAAGATTTCTATCCCAGTAACGGCGTAACATAAAGGCGAAAAGTAGCGGTGCTTCATATTCTTCCACAAAGCAAAGTTTTAGCCGTTTTACTTCTGCTAGGTTCCACTGAAACTTGCTGTTACACGTAGGTTTATTCTAGCAATTCAACGTCGACAGTTCAATTAGATTGACTTCACCAAGTAACTGGATGATGGGCGGCCCCACACAGCTTCCGAAGACACGATAATACCTAATTGTCTACAGCATCAAAATATAGGCATGTATATATATATGTGTATGTGTGTGTATACACAACACTTAGAGCAATAGCTGAACTATGGGCTGAGGTATGAACACGAAGGGACGGGCTGGCGCCCGTTTTTCAAGGCGGTTTCCCTTACGGCCCCATGCCGTAAAATTAACGCATGTATGTACATGTATATATGTATGCACACGTGAATATATGTGAGTCCCAAGAGCATCGAAGTGGATAGTTACATCCGTATGCACGTTTCGGCTTCTCGTCGAGCAGAACCTTCGCTCCATCCAACGAAACGGTGATTCGCTACGAAGCAGCCTTCAACAAAACGCTGAGGTTAGCTGCTAACAGACAGATGCAAAGCGAATTCTACAGCTATGGTTTCGTTGGTCTCGTTTTTGACCAACATCGCTTGTCACATGCTATCGCAGTTGTCGCTGAACGCTGTGTGACTTGCCCAGAAGAGAATGGTCCGCGCAGCGTAACATCTCTCTAGTTTGCCGACGGGGCGTATTATTCACCTGATTTGAAGCGACCACATTCTATCCGGACATATCGGACAACGACTATCTTCTGGTGGCCGTATACTATCCTTATGATTATCGCTCGACGCCTAACCACACCGACTATGTCCTAGGGCTGGTCAGGTCCGCTCGAGAGCAAGTTTTTTTCAAAAAACCTCTCCACCGTTGCGACACTTGCCCCAGCACCCCGCAACGAATAACACAATCAGGGATCACACGTGTGCATTGTGTTCCCTGAGCAACAACACTACGCACCTCACTCCGTGTTCCATTGTTCAACCGGCTCGCATGTAACACAGCCGCTGGTGGCTCGCGGGGCGCTTTCATGTCATTGCCGCTTGGGGAGTTTTTGCCTTTGCATTATAACACCCCCAACGAAATCTAACTAGCACAACTCGATTTAGCTAATGCGCGATAATGTTGAATCTCCATGGTGCAGTTGTACAAATACACCCAATGGCAGTTACGGCTAAAGGCTATTTCTCAGGCCAGCATCGGTAGGGCCGGCCGCCACACTGTGCTAACTCTCGCTGGCTTCGTGGTTGTGTCTGCGAAGGCGTTGTAGTGAACTACGACGGGGCTGTGGCGGCCGATAACATGACGGACCGCAAGAACACCTGTAACAAATCGTACTTAACTCGATTAAACGGTTGTCTATAGGATTCAGCCTATAGGCAGATAGAGAACCCAAATGTCCTATACACGAATCAGCGACTCTCGAACGACCCGGACAGAGTCTCAGGTTTCGTGAATCAACAGATCCGATTACGTCAGACGGGGGGGGCTGCGAAAAGTATGCAGAGCATGTCATAAACGAATCAATTTACAATTAGACTTCTAACCGCCACGCAAAAAGAAATGTTAAATACTTTGGAGATTATGATATTTTTGAAGATGCTGCCAGTTGCCTGGGGTCAGAAGGTATTGGGCAAACGCTTTCATGGAAGAATTCGTAATTAGATAGTTTCTTTAAAGAGCCGCACTACGAATAGTGGTAACGTTAACGAAACATTGGTTGCCTACGGCGTGAAAACAAATTGAACACCGCTTCGCCGGAGAAACCACCAATATGAAAAGCGTTCACCAAGTACTCCGCGACGTTCGACCCGAGAAGCAGGACGGTCATTTGTCTGACTAAAAGGCCCAAGTGCGCTAGAGGCCAAATGCCTCTTGTGAAGGCGCCAGAATGGTCTTATTATTTATGCTTTTGTAGATATGCCAATGGTTATTCTATCTGGATAGCGCAGAAGACAGCGACGAGAATATTTGCAGATTTTCCGTATACGGTATCCAGCATAACGGTAGTAGGACCTACGTACAGTAACACAAGTGTTTAAATTTACGTGAAACATGCAACATTAAATGAACGGCAGTGGGCTTTTTGCGTAACCCCGTCACCGGAGATTGTGTGCGCTATAAAGCAATAATTCATGGAGGTGCAGATCATGAATACATTTCCTCTTGTCAGTTTAAAATACGCGCTTGTCCTGCTTTCTGACACCCTTGCCGTGACAGCATACACATCAGCAAGGCATCAGTGATATTAATTTTTGCATAAATCTATGATCGAGGCAAGGATTATACAGAGCTTCCGCATAGCGCCATATTTTACCACCTGCACCTCGTATGCCATAATTTTGGTCCGAGATAAAATAATCGTGTTGAAACAGGTTTAATTTTATATTCAACGCACGGCATTAGTCAACCCCTACCAATGATAGAAGTTCGAAAAAGTTTTCACTCCTCTTAAAACACACATCGGTACTCCGTAACGTGACTATAAGGGAAAAGCTAGAGCGAAGGCTACGTATGTAGGTGCCCATAACAAATAAAGCTCAGTTAAACAGAGAAACAAACTCGAAAACTCAGACTCTTTGGGTAAACATTAACATTACTCCAGTGTCGTAACTAACTTTTTGTGTCAGGTGTGATTTCTACTATATCACCAGCCAACTATTGTTATTTGTACAATAAACGGTGCCTTTAACAGCAACTAACTATGATCAAATGGCACCGACCACAAGCAGGGTAATGCAGCGGTGCTCGATGTATACCAGAGCTTTCTAAAAAGACTTTTCTATTTTCAAGCATTCATAACATCATTTGCGGTTGAGATGTTTAAAACAGTTTTTTTTTTTTATTAAAAGCTGAGCTTTTTATACTATATAATTGGTGTAGATTATAATTACTATAATATGTTTTACATGTATATCGTTAAAGCAATTTTTAAGTTAACCTAGGAACAAAAATATATCGTACGTGGATCGTAGCTGGCTTGAAGATAATCTTAACGAAAGTTTACAGAATTAAAAAGCCAACAAGTGCATGATTTGTAGTGATCCTCTTGCATAAGTTCTCACTTTGGTAGCTGTTATTTAAAAAACCAATAATGTGCCAACGAATCTGCAGTACCTCAATTGTTTTATAGAAAACCGCCGTCAGTTACATGAAAAGGAAACCGCCGTCCTAACAGTGCTAGCTCGCTTCTGCCTAAAGCCAAAAGGTAAAAGAAAAAGAGAAAAGGTATTTGAGTAAAAGAAGATAAATTGGAGATAGATGTTTGCTTAATGCCAACGCTCACAGAACAGACATTATAGCGCTGATGATTACGACCACAATTCTACAACATCCAAATATGCAAGCATAATTAGTGAGTGAATTACATTATTATTAACTTCTTCCGGCTTTTGCGTGTTGAGCGAGAACGCCGCATTATTTGCTAATTAATCACTTGCCTCGATCTGTTGGCCGCCTGATGACAGCCCATGCCCAGTCTCAAAGTAAGGCTGTCCCATATGTCATTTGAATAGGCTAGCTGAGGTTAGAATGAATGAATCTTCTTTCTGGATCTGAACGGATGCGAGCCGTGAGCTTCGACGGTGGTACCTGTGGCGCCATCAGCGGTTTTCTGTCGAAGTTCGCTACTAAACCTTTCGCTTTAGCCGACAGAGGTCGTTAGGAACGAACGAAATCTAACAGATTCCTAAAGCTGTAGCTAACCTAAAACTGTAGCGCCCCAACAGAAAAAAACTTTGGCTCACACTATCGTAAAGCTTGTATTAACAACCTTATACAATAGCACGAGTGCGGTAAGACTTAAAGCGTAAGGTGTTCACATAAGGAATCCGTATATTCAGTGACTTCCTGCCTAGTTGCAAAAAGAACAACGGTTTTTGTACGTTGTGCTATAGACGGCGGAGGCTACAAATGATTTATTTTAATGTGTCATTTCTCGTTTTTGTCTTCAAAAACATCGCGTATAGACGCAGTAATAGTAAACACACAATGGTTTTGTAAACCAGGGAAATACCAATCATATTAACATTACAACCTCATTGGCTTCAGAAAAAAGACAGTTTATGACAAAGAACACAACTTGCACGAATTGCACTTTGAATTTTTTAACTACGTCAGATGAACGCTGGCGCTGCACGATGATATTTCGTTCTGAACTGAAGATTTCCGTGGATCAACATCGGGTTTGAGTTTTCTACACTTCTTATTGATGTATGTGTTAAATAACAAATAATTTGAGACATACATGTCCACATTACAGAAAAATTGCTGGTAGATTTTCAGTCGTAGGTAGCCAATGGTAGTTCCGTACTCTCCAACGTAAAGTCTGCATAAAGAGCCGCATCATAAACGTGATAATGTATATGGAATTACTTGCAGCTAATTCTTCTCGAAAAATAAAGCTGGTCGATGTAGTCAGACGTATGTAAGGCCATTTAGTGCGCCAAATTATACCTGGAGTGTGACCGTCTCATTTACCTGTTTTTGTGCATACCGTTTGAGACAGTGTAGGCCATTATAAGTTCGCTCCATTAACGTGCGCCTAGAATTTTTTATTGAAAGCTCTGGGATACTTGCACTAAATATTTCTAAAGGCGGCCATCAGCCAACATTTAACGTCCGCGGTAGCACTTTTTGTATTACTTTGTAAGGCGAACCCCATAGATTTAAATGTACAACGGCGAGGATCACACCCGTGCACTACGTGTCTCCTCTGATCGCAAGGCGCACGCGAATGCACCACGCCATCGAGCTCGACTCCCATTGTACATCAGGGGATAATGTACGCGCGTCACTGTGTAATTTTTAATTTATATCTGAGGATATAGTTCTGCATCTAGTGCGGAAGCGCGATCGAGTTTAACTAAAACTTTGATCGATCAATGCATCAAATCGCACTTTGCAGAATTTCACTTGTTCACGCACACGAAGCTGCTTGCTTATCATAAAAACTGAGTACCTGAATTTTCGACCTTTAAAACAAAAAGCAACTTTGTGAAAAGGGAAAAGCGAGAAAGCGTTCATTATCATTGCGCTGTATTAACTCCGTGGCCAAAATCAAAGGACCCACTACCGCACCGGTTGCCGTAGCTACGGTTGTTCTCGCATTCAGCCATGTTTGAATCGTTTTCATCTAAGATGTCCAAGTGAGAGATGCAAGTATGAGCATTGTCTAGAGGTTAACTGACTTTAGAGAAACGATGCATCGACCCCGAAAGATCAGCTTCAGGCAGAAATTTTTGTAAACCAAAGTCGGTACGGACGCTTTTGTTATGTTTTAGAATTTCTAAAGAATTGTTAAGATTCAAGCGGGCAAGTGTGTATATTTTTCTCTCATGTAGCCACCATATTTTCAAGAGGATATTTATATAAAAATCCATTCTAAACTCTAAAGCCTTACGTGAATTTGCCTGTAAAACTGTACTAGGGAGGAAATATGACGTATTCCTCCTGCCAGTGTATTACACATAAAAATTCATATACACTAGCTGCACATGATGACATCGCTCCCGGTGTTACATTTCTTGGAGCACAAATTACGACGGAATCGCCGTGGTACTAGCAACAAGCCTAGAAGCGGGCATCTTGTTGGCGGATGTCACTTGAGTGATTCCTTACGTCCCTTTCGCTATGTTACAATAAGCCCCGGTCAGAAGAATCGGAGAAGAATCGCTTTTTAAAAACCAGAATTCTCGGTATTCAGGGGCATTGGAGATAGCTAAGTGCTGCCGTGGTGTTTCGATAATTCCTCGCGAAACCCGCGTCTTGGCAGAGTCCGATCTGTGGAGATACAATGCCATGTTTTCTCAGGCCAAAAATAGGTACGCGAAGTACTGGCAGCGGTTAACGATAACGGCGATCCACGCCACAAGGCGAACAGTTCAAAATGTATTTTCTGCCGTCTCTCTGTATTTTTGCGCGAAGACTTTAGCTGAATTCCTTAAGAACCTAAAACGTAGAAATATGCAGAATTTATATTTGGAACAAAAATATAAGTAGAAAGGAAGCAATAGAAGCCTATTTCCATTGCTTCCTCATTCCGGGCTAATTGAGAAGTAATTACTATGATCTTACGCATGATTTTAGATTGTAAACGCACACCTGCGCGGTAAACGTGAAAACGCAAACTGGTTGGCACGTTTACAGACGGATAAATGTTCTGATTAACGTTAGGTTAACACCTTACCCACTAATTATGACAAAAATAAATCATAAGGTGATAATTTTATTGACACCACTTAGCAGCCTTATACTTGGCTTTGGTGTGCACAATCTTCACCTTTCGTTCAGCTTTAAGTGCTGGTTCTTATTTAACCATAACAGCGCGAAACTAAAAAATGCAATAAAATTATTAGCAATGCTACGCGAATAAACCTGATCTAGGCTCTGTCTGTGGTTCTCAAAGCACCGTTTCACTTTTGCTTTACATGCCACGGCTGCTTTAGAGGCTTTGAACGAAAACAGAACAAAAAAAGTTGCACGTAAACAAAGCGCAACAACTAAAAAACAAGCGAATTCGCCTCAATTGTCGGGGTGAAGTGCTACTTAATCGGTTGTCATGTTACATCTTGTAAGAAGAAAATTTGAAAAACTTCTAAGCTGCCCTTCTTAACTATTATGACATATACGAAACAAAAAGGCGAAGCTATAAAGCTCTTTGTCCGATACAAAGTGACTCTTCTGTCTCTGAAAGACCGATACATGTTTTTTGCAGAATGTAGGAGCCTGGCTAAAGACTTCTAACAAACGAATAATAACATCATCCATGAAGGGAATGAGAGGCTTATCGTTCTCACAGTCGAGTAATAGCGTAGGCGAGCCTTTGATCAGCCCATTGGTCTAGCTTTGTTCGACTCGCAACATTACGAACAGTTAAGCCTTTAAGCTCTGTTACAACTACTGATGTTACTACAAGCGGCCCATGCACACAAGCACTCCGAACAGGTTTGCTCGGCCAACAAGGCGGAATAGTGCAAAGGGGGTTAAAAACGCACATACACCATCTTTAGATTTAGGTAGTCTAGCGCTTTGTGGTATACAAGTGAAGAGAAAACGAGTAACTAGGAAGCCCACAGGTAGGGCATGTCAAGCATGAAGCAGTGATTTTCAGTATTGCAAATGCCTGCTTATTTTTTTGTCTACTAATATTATGCTTCGTGGACGTAAGGCCGTCTCTAAAATGTTCAACGGGGTGGCCAATTTGTTTAGGTATCGTAAACGATGTATTCTTGTAATTAAAGCGCCGAGTCTGGCGCAGAAACTTGTGAGACGTATATATTTATTTCAAACTAAGTCCTTAAGATCTAATTGTTTAACTTTATAACTATGTCTTTTTCACGCTATCACTACCAGTTATTGGCATGAATGCATATGCATTTATCCCAGCGCATAATCTTTTGTAGTCAGATATGCCATAGTTTTCCGTTCAATAAAAATGTTGTAAAAATATATTGGCCCAAACTATGCT
The DNA here is from genome assembly GCA_002081605.1 of Tropilaelaps mercedesae. Classification (NCBI taxonomy): domain Eukaryota; kingdom Metazoa; phylum Arthropoda; class Arachnida; order Mesostigmata; family Laelapidae; genus Tropilaelaps; species Tropilaelaps mercedesae. Next base: position 38,494 of record MNPL01008056.1, on the reverse strand, counting down.
TACTATGATAGGTGTTGCTTTTTTCTATTGAAGAAATCAAAATTAAATATATCGAAGCCGTGATTCTTGAAGGAATTGTATATATTGCCGTTTTTGGCATATCCTGTAATGTATATATAATTTTGCATTACTTAGCCATCATCAAAGCTTACAATTCGGATGAGGCAGGTGTTTAAATTTTTTCAAAACCTTCCAATTGAGTTACATTATTTTCTATTCGGGGCAAAAGTAATCCAATATCTAACGAGTTCTTATGTTTGTACTCTCAACAATAGCGAACACTGAACGTCACTGCAATCAAGATAGGCGTGACAATTATCAAGAGCTTTATTGACATATTCGTGAGATGCCTGACGGTCGCGATTTTGACAACACTGTCCCGCCTACAAATATTTTGTGTACTCAGCTCACGTTGCCTGTCAGGTGAATGCGTTTGTGTGCACCGCAGAGGGAGGGTAGTAGTGTACGACGAGAGCTACTGCTATTTATCAACCTGTTTGCCACCAGCGGCCGTTGTCAATGTTTGTATATAGAATCAACATCAACGACGTATACTCGACGCTGTATCGTCAAGTTAATTCACAAGCGCTGTACGGTGACGTTAGCGTAATGTCGTTAATTGCCTCTTCCCAGTTCACCAGACACGTCCCACCTTCTAAGCCCCGAGCCCAGTCGGAAATAATTATGAGGCAATTAATCACTTCCTATCCAAAAATGCAACATTACGCCTTTATGGCTTTAACTTTCTCTCTTTATCTTTTTTAAGAGTGCACATTATTTCGTACGAGGTTCCACCTATCCATGATTATTTGGTGGACAAAGGTACCAAATGATGCCACGCCGTATAATATTGTAGTGAAAAAGTAATTAAGTAGTGCGTATTCTTCAAGTGCAATTCGAATTAGGTATTCGGTGATATGATAGTCAAACTAAGCTAAACGAATCTTGTCGTCCTAGGAGAAATTCGAGGTTTTAATTCAGGCAAAGCCCTAATATGCTGTTGTGTTTTCTTCCAATGGGGTGCTTGCTACACGTTTGTAGTATACTGTAGCCTTTAACTAGGCCTGTGTAAGTAAAGGCGTTCACAATCTTTGACTGCACCCCCATAGAAAAACTGCGCATTTCTCGCCAGATCACGTTTTCTTACGGCAACTAAGGCACTAAACAAGAACGCTGTTACGTAAATTCGTAGAGTGGAGTCTGATTTATTTAAAACAAAACTTTGGGAACAGTGTGTGACGGTGTCTTCCTATAATCTAAAACCTTTTAACGAATACCACCACCAAAGATTGTGGTGTACCTCAGGTCTGCAAAAAAAGGAAAATAAAATACTTTTACCGCGGATGTGCACATGAATGTTTCAAATCCTCCAATCTTATTAAGAGGCCTAGTGCAACAACTAATTCAAGCGAATCAAAATTTTTTGTCTTGAAATTGTTCCAGCATTCTGTTATTTTCGACGTGATTGATGTTAAGCATGTGATAAATGCAAGAGATAAAGTATAAGACGAGCTGACCAGAAAAGATTACATGGTTTATTTTATGAAAAGTGCGATTTAAAGCGGATATCCTGGTATTTACTTTATAACTATACACATTGCTATTACTCAATTTGTACGTTGAATGCGACTTTCATACCGCCATTTTTCTTAAGCATCATACAACAATGCGAATTTTCATTTTAATTATTCCAACATTACTTTTGCTAATCTTAAGGCAACCATGACAAACAAATAATCTGGTGTTGGTAGACGTTTTGGGTTACAACAAAGATTCCATATAAGTTAAAGGAGTTATGGAGAGACAATCGTAGAATTAGTGGCTAAGGAGAGCGATTGATAAACATCTACAAAGGCCAGCTGTTTATTACATCCTTCTTCATATATAAATCTTACTCATGTGTCAGGTATGTCAGATGAATCCCATTATTTGCCAAATACAATGATACAAACGACCATAAACTGAGATTTACATTGCCACTAAATTATCGTAACGTCAAATCTAAATCATATCCGTCCACAATATCAGTCGAGCGGGCAAAGCTAAAATTAATTGAATAATAATGTTTTTATAAGAAAGAACATTCCTATTTCTTAATTTTTAACGTTTCCGGACAACGACACATGATAATAAGTATTTTACATCTACGGAGCTAAATAAACAATGAAAGCTGCGCATACGTCAGAGAATTACATGACTTAATCTATGCGTTAAAGGAAACAGATTGCTCTCATCAAGCAACCTTCATCAGGTTGTATAACTGATTCTTTAAAGCTGACCATCAGCCAGAATTTAACGTCGTAGCAGTTTTTGCATTACTTCGTAAGGCGGACCCCATATAAATGTAAATGTGCACCGGCGGTGATCGAACCCGTACACCTCCTACGTGTCTTCTCCAGTCGCAAGGCGCATACGAATACACCAAGCCACCGAGCTCGACTGTAACGAATTATTGCTGTTGTTTTGAGTTCTTTAAGAGACTCGCCTAGCTCATCCTATATAAACGCAGGTTAGCCTTGCTGTGTAGACTCTCTTTACCCTCACCATTTTTTCCCTTGTTGGACGCCGCAGCATCGCGCCCGCAATTGTGTTTACCTTGTTTATCTCTACAAACCGGCCGGCTGGGAGATATCATCCGGCAAAATACAAACGGAACTCCGTTGTGATGAGTTGCGTCGTATTTTTTCGTATGCTATCAAAACGCACGTCGTGCGTAGTGCCTGCTGAAAGCATATTAGCGGTTCGAACTGTTAGCAGCAAGGCGAGAGCCGTTTCGTGCGCATTCCTGAATTTAGCCCGCTGTTATACAAAATCCACCGCTCCGCCTCGCAGCGGTCAAATGGCAACTATTTACGACTTCACAGTGAAGAACATTGACGGTAATGACGTGTCACTCAAGAAATACGAAGGAAGGGTGTGCCTGATCGTAAACGTGGCGTCAAAGTGCGGTTTCACCCAGCAGTACGTCGGTTTACAGAAACTTCACGAGAAGTATTTTTCTCGGGGCTTTTCCGTCCTAGGTTTCCCGTGCAATCAGTTTGGTTCGCAAGAGCCAGCCTCAGAAGAAGAAATTAAGAAGTTCACCGCACTTAAGTATAACGTAACTTTCGATCTATTCAAAAAGGTAGATGTCAATGGCGATTTAGCTTCACCTTTATGGTCGTTCCTAAAGAGCGAGCAACATGGATTTCTAGGGGACAATATTAAATGGAACTTCACCAAATTTCTCGTTGACCGTCAAGGCAAACCCGTGAAGCGGTATGGATCAACGACGGAGCCAGATTCACTTGTTTCTGATATCGAAGAGTATCTTCAAAAGGCAACGCATAACTCTCAGGCAAAATTGTAGGCTTCAGAAAAGTACATTATATATGCCAAATAGCTGTAGCGCATGAAGTTATATTCTTCAGAAATTTATTGTAAAACACATAATCTTCGCAAAGCACAATGATACATTTCTTAAATTGCGAAAAACTAAGATTGTTTATTTCGTTGCTAGACACAGAAGTAAGGTAACAAGTTTCGTCAAGATTTCTCCTCATATTAACAAAGCTCACTTTATGCACATATTTAAAAAATGAAACATCAGTCGTGTATTGTTTGCCAATTTATAATAAGGTGACACATTCTAGAAAATTTTGACCGCTAGCCTATATTGCTTGGGATTACTTACTGTAACAGCAACGAACACCATCTCGGTGAATTTCTTTTTAAAAACTGAGGGCAAAATGTGAGCGTTTTAAAAAAGCTGTATCCCAAATATACTCGTTTGTACCTTATTTTGCGAAAAACCGTATCGCACCACCTTCTAAACATATATACCAGGTATAAACAATTTGTGGTTATGTGGTGTGTTATGTTGATATGCAGTTGAATATGCATATATACATAAAGAACCGAATAACTAAGTTTATCTATGACACAATAGTGTAACTCTGTTAAGTAACGCTGAAGGACGTTAATAAATCCAAAGAGACGGAAAAAACTGTTTTTTGAATAACAACCATTCATATAGGTGGATATAATACACATAGACTAACGTTGGAGGGAGACTCTTCACACTTTGCAAGTAGACTGCCTAGAATCTTACCATACTTGGGCCAAAACATTAAGTATGACACACAATACTTCATGTAAAGTCGTTTGGCGTTGAACTACTTGGGCGCACTTGCAATAACTAAAATTAGTGTATGTGTTCTTTAGCTTGATGAAATGTATCGCATTAGTTAACTAGTTGCATGTCTATAGAAAAGATTGTTTTTAAATTTTTAGGGTTTATTATTACTTCATTTGTGCGATGTGAAAACATCTTTCAATGGTGGTCATCTTAGTCATCTCTGGTGGGACCTGTTAAGTGATCTGAACGCTCCATAACTTAAGTATTACTTTTTTCTTCTTATTACTATAATTATTATAATATGGTCATTACAATTATTAACATACATTTCTATAAAGTGCTTCTTGTTCAAATTAGAAAAAGCACAAAATTACAAGCAGAACAGCCGGAGAAAACAAGGATTAAGACTATCTATTTGCTGTTTCTAACACGAACGTTCTATTAACTATTCCATTCCAGACGACAATATTTGCTTGAACGTTTATTCCAGAGCGCCCTTTATAGTCGTGAAGTCGGAGAATCTCGAGACCTTGTCTAAGTTGCTGCATCTCGTTTTACATACATGTCAAAAATGTCATCGTGGCAGATATCATTATCACTTGTGTTGGTAATGTGTTTTAGAGGCTTTCTAAACCAGCAGAGGTTAGGGTCGCTTCATATTATTTTTGTGAAATTTCCTAAGTATTCTTTAAGACGACCAGCCCATACGCCGGGCGTGCGATGTACATTGCTCGAATGTACACATCACACTGCCCTTCCCTTGTGACTCTGCATTGCTAGGAAAACGCCGAAAATGAGAGTTTCGAAGTTAATGGAATGTGTCCGTAGATAGCATTCTACATGTACCCAGTAGGAGTCGGGGGCAGCCAGAGATACTGTTCTTCACGCCATAGTCCACATTACACGGGGACAAACAATAACGAGTACTTCTGTATGTATTAAGGTATCCCCCAATTGCTGGGAGCCGTTGTCACTCGTTTTACCTTGTCTCAATCGGCAAATCAAGCCCTCCTACACAACAGAAGCCTGAAGCAAAAGAATTGAATAACTGATTTCTATGAACTCCGCGAACACTAATACGGTAGATAGGGAACCCTGATCCAGTTGACGAGAGTATTAGACATTAACGTTGAATCTGCTCTAATGAGTGCCTAGCGGCGGTGTCTTCAGCTCCACTACGTGGCGTTTGTCACCAGCCGGAATTCTTCATATCGATATTCCACACCCAGAAGCGGCTATTTCCTATGCGTCTGCCCCTAATATGTTCGGCTTGCTTTTGAAGACCACCTTCGACCGTAACAGTAGGTCGGTTAGTGCACTGTAAGTGCCTGCCCTCTCTGGACGGCTGGCAAAAGGCTTCGATCCCAATTCAATCTCTTAAAGCAAAGACAGCGGCAGGCCATTTCGTAGAGTCGAAATCTTTTCTGTTATTTTTCGGTTTTATCTAACTATGATGACGCCTTTCTCTCTATGGACATCGTCACGACACTTTTGTGCCTAATGAAGAAACGTTTCCTAAGTCTCCGCGAAGTCAGCGTCCAGCCTCTTACGCGTTCATTCTCGTCGGGTGTTGTGCCAGCATTAAGGATCTAGAGCTGATCAGGTTCAATTACGTCGATGCAGGGTTTGACTGGGCCGTTGCAAATCGTAAAAGTCCTTAGGGATAAGCAACTTGACCCATTTGTCGTCAGCAGGGTACCGTTAAAAACTGGCGCAGCGATGCAGCTTACACCCACTTGTATCTGAATATGCGGATGGCTCATTTTTTAACACAGTAGGTGTGTCCATATTGTATTAAACAACAAGTTTCGCATACCCAATAACGGCTAGTTTGAGCTGAACTTTGTTAGCATCGTACCGATTAGTTTCACCTCCAGGTGTGGCTTATATTTTCAGCAGGTATATTTCCGTAGATGCGCAGTATTTATATCTCGAAGTGGAAAGGATTTTGCGACCACGCCTTTGTTTGCTGTGACACTCGATTAGTAGGGGCTTAAGCCAAAGTATACTTCGAATGTCTTAAGGATAGTAACCTTTCTACAAATTGCTGTAAAGTCGAGGAAGCTGTTGCAATCACTCCATCTAGATATCTGCATGAGGCCGACTGTGCAGTGGAAATACGATACCGAATAACATAAACACTGCAATTGTTTCAAATTTGATAATTTGCATTCGTTTCGAACTCTGTTAGTATGAATCTCAAGTGCAGTTGAAAAAGGTCACAGATTCGGTGTGGTTGGCCTGTTGCGTTCCTCAGTGGACGTAGTATTACAACTGAGTTGACAAAATCTGATAACATGCAACGGAAAAAACTAATCCTTTTTGCAAACTAAACATCGCGAGGCATTTGCATCGAAAAGCGCATGTATCCGTCTTACATGGTAAAAGCATAAAAAAACAATGAAGTTCCCTAGCAAGTGCGGCAACGACCCAGAACCTAATTTCTATTTAATTTGAGTCGATTCCGGCGACACCGCAGCAAATGACCTGTTAGTTACTATTGTCGTAAGAACGTGACTTCCTTTCTCTCTTGCACTAGCATTTAGTTGTTCTATTGAATTCAAGGCACGTTTGTTACTTAGAATAGACTCCTCCAACATTTGAGACATAACAGATGTTTCCTCTTTTTTCTCACGCGAATTTTAATGGTTGATTCGAAATCTAAGAATAAATTTTGTTTTTTCGTCAGGCCTTGTCCCATAAAATCAACCATATAGTCTATCTAACATCGGTTTATAGTCGAAGAGAAAAACGACAAGTCTCGTTCTATTAGTCGCTATCAGTAAACCAACACAGTACGGGTGTGTCCGTATTGGATTGAGTAAACTGGATAACAAATGCATCGTCTAATTAAATATTAGCCCTGCAGGAGGGACGGTTGCAGTGGTGAGCGAGTGGATGGTCGCACAAAGTCTCTTCTCGAACGGTAACCGTATATGAGCACATACAGACACACACACACACATATATACGCACAAAACGTCAAGCACCCTTTCACTTTGGACAGCTCCGACCTACAGCTATTTCGTTTTTATGCGCCGCTAATCCGCTTCGGTTGGAGCATCTAGCGTGCCAAACGCACTTTATTTTTTGGACATTATGTGCGCCCAATATATATATATATATATATATATTCATCCCTTACTAAGGCTTACGCCTTGATCTCTATAGTACTATGTAGTTTGTGTCCTAATTAAACAACTTACAGCCATAAAGCAGACCGCGCCAACGCGCTTGAGCTAGAACGGTCTAGCGGTTACGCGTGCTTTCGTCTAAAAGCGGGCGATTTTAGTAACTAAATAAAGGTTGTCCATTGAACACATTTTGTTGCGAAAACGGCTGAATTGAGAGACCTGGCGAGAACCCTGTTGAGAATGCGAATGAGTACAAATGGGAGTGTCTAGGACATTGAGCCAGTCAAACACTATACTGAGTGATAAGTGGCGACAGTGGTGTTGCCTTTGTGTTGTTTGTGCCTCTGTCCAACAAACCGAGTAAGACCGGGCTTCGACGGGCGAAAGCGGTAAAAACCCTTAATTAAATCTTCCGTTGGCGGAAGTCAGTTGAGCGTTTTATTCTTCTTCCTATCCTTCTGTTCCACAAAGCAGCGAAAATATTTCCAATTTTTAGCAGTCTTCCGCTCATTGTATGCTGTTACCCCGCAGAACAAGGGAAATCATTATTATCACCGTGTTCTTCATCGTCGCTAAAGCCATGCGCCGCTGCTACTTTTGCCATCGGTCGTCTCTTAAAAGGCATTTTACTAATAGAGAAGAAACGGTCAAAACCAATTACAACAGAACGATTTTGAGTAAGACACCCACAATTTGAGTAAGACATTCGTTCCACTGTACTTTTGCGTTTTTCATTATATACTTTTCGTTTGTTAAGCTTCTGACACTGTAGAGACTCAGTGAGGGACAAGAGCACAACGCAGCCATACGGAGTATCTCTATCAGAATTTATATGCACATAATGAGAGATCTAGTAAATGTATAGAATCTATGAGACATTCAATGTAACTTAGTCACATTCATCTAAGAGTGCCCACTGTATTATTGGCCCGCGCAAGAGACAAATATGTTTCCTATTGATTTTGTCATGAAACTTGCTCCGTGTCAACTTAGATTTTTTAAAGAGACAGGTTGCTAAGTGCGAACATAGGCCGCGAGGCTTACTAAGATACGTTGAGAGTATGCCCTTGAAACCTGTACGTGAGGAAGGAGAGTGCATACAAAATAATTTTTGAGCGCAACTTTAGTAATGGCGCATTTCAGACGCCTCGTTTTATTTAGCTACTGACTTGGGCGTTGCCATCCTCTAGCCAGTTGCATCTATAGTGAAGGTTGCCCTCGGCCTCATTTCGCCCAAGGAGAGGGATTTGTTTGATGTTTCGGGAAGAGGTGCCGGTTATGGGATCGGAATCAAAATTACGCCATCAGGTTTGTATCCAATATCCGACCAAGTTTGATTTCTTGGCTTTCGCTTGCCGCTCCACTGCTTAACACATGATAAGGATTAATACATCCTGTCCAATATTTCTCTCTTTACGAAGCTATGGGTTAGCATCAATGATAGCAAATACATTCTAATCCACATCCGCCATCGCCTAACTAGGTGACATATCAAAAAAGGAAAACGTACAGTCGTCATATAGCAAGTTTTTGGTGTGATACCAAGATTCGACAAAAAATCCAACTTAATGAAAAATGTGACTGTTCCGATAGCTTACAAAATTGGCTTTCTCCGCAACCAACCCTTTTTTAAAGTGCGCGCTTATTGGAGGGAAGCAATGTAGGTGTAACATTATATATTCACTAACGCTGAACTATATTATATGGTTCCTCTATGCCGGATTTATGTTTATGAATAAATTTGGTATTATAATTTTTGGTGTTACTACACAGAGTTTCGCATTACAATAACCGCAACTGGTAACGTTGTTCGAAAGCCTGTATCTAACTGTGTGTTTTAATGAATTGAACATTTTGTTGTACACACTATGAAAGAAATAGTCATCGCTAGACGTCGCTATCGGTGCGCCATAAAGAAATGAGCTGAACCATTTCATCAATTCATTTCTTTATGCCATAAACCTTTGCAAGTGGATCGTATGAGCTAAAGATCATTGACACTAACTTTTAGAATCAAATCAGTTTCCCATTTAATATACTATACATTCTTACTACAGTGCCTTTCGGTTAGTGAAAGTTCTGGCTACGGCTATGCGAGTTTGACGTTATAGAGTACTGAATATATACAATAGGTGTTAATCTACGTTCACAGAGTAAGTCGAAATAGAGTAATCTAATGGTGACAATTCATATTATTATCTAAATTATAAAAAAAGGTGCTTTTTTGATATTCTGTTACCTCTTAATTTATACTGGTATAAGCTTAGGTAACTTTGTTTTGTTGCACGTGATTTAAATTGTTCAGTTTCCTATTACATCTAGTACACATCGGAAGGAATATTACGATACTGTATTGGGTCACCCTAAGCCGAGATGTTTAGTTATCTTCGGCAGAATACATAGCCTTGTTTCTATTATGCTAGGTAATACTTTTTCTCTATTAGATATCTATCTTCTGATAACAGCAACTTCCTGGCATTCGTGGTCATAGATAGGCATCTCTGGAGGCCTAGTGCATAATACCCTATTTGCGGAATATATCTCATTAGCTGTATTCTTGCACCGATCAGCGAGTGGTTCGTCCTACCGGGCAATCGTATCATTATACCTCTGTGCGAGTAATGTTGTAGAAAGAAAGATAGGGGTAATTATCGAAATTGCTATAAAAAAAGCACCCGACTATTCTTTTCGAACGTCGTTAAAACACTCTAGTATTTACATTCCTAATTCAGATAAAGCTGAACGACATTCTGAGTAGATTAGTAATTGAAGAGTAACAAGTAAGGATTTTACATGACGGCACGATAGAAACGAATATAGCTGATTCGGTCTTTAGATCAAAATATGCCTTTACCTTTTCAATAGCCCACTCAAATTGTACGCTTAACATAGACTTTGTACGCGTAGACTATTATTGTATTTCACAGCTAACGTCTAACTATTAACTGACGGATGCCAGGTTTGTTGCCTTGTGCAAGCGAACGAAATGAATGTTATAAAGAAGTTTGTGCTCAACCTACGATAAAGTTATGCGTTTCTGCTAACCTTCTGCGAAAGAAGGGTGAGAATATTTGTCATGCAAGTGTATTATCCAAACGTATCCAATAATTCGTGATTCTTTTAAGGGATGGAAAAAAATAATAACACATTTTATGCCAAATATGCGGATATTTGGTCACCTTGCCAGTGTGCAGTTTACTGCGGAAGAGAAAATTATATACACAAGTGTGATTGCTAATTTGTTTACCTCCCTATTTGTCTTTCTTTCCTCTGACTCCTAGTTCACCACAGCTGACACGCTATATCTCTGTTCAGATGTCACACAGCTCTTGCAAGCTGATGATAAAGCAAATCATATATATCACTTTACCATTGGCAGGCAGATTATTGCATGGAGTATAATTAGCTTGACAGGTCATCTGTGCGTGGCATGCGTGGCTCTAGCTTTGATATAGCTTCTCTTAATTCTCTTGGTACAAATGGGTGAATATATATTATATTAAGGTAAGGTATCCACGTTTTCATATACATTCTCATTATCGCCAAACTTTGCATTGAGACAGAAAGTATCTATTTTTTGCCTCAAATTAAGTTACCAACCATATGGGTCCTGTGGATCACACGAGCTTAAATGAGCTGGAGACGGTAGGAATGCTCTACAGATTTGTCATGTGCGTCAGCCAATTTACACTAGACACTAATCAAGGGCCAATTGATACAGTTATCTATGTAGTCTGCTTAAAAATCTATGCTCCTGCTTATTGAATGCCCCGGTGTTGATGTTTGCTAGCCTGATGCACAGATATCAATCTTTTCTCGATATCTTTTTGATGGACACTAAAATCGATGGGCAAGAACAAAGCGGATAACGCCATATTGGCGATAAAGTGCCGATTTTCCGATGATTTGGATGATTTGGTGTCTGATTTGGAGCTACGGTACAGTGAAGCCGAAATTTTATTTCTAAAGCCATTTCACAATTTATGATATGAACACTTTTCATTGAGCGAGCTACATTTACCTTTGCTTGATCTACCTTCAACAAGAAATTAAAAACTTCAAGCTGCGATAAATGTTCAATTTGATTTTCTTTATTTTCATACGTTTTTCGAAGCATCACCTCAAATTTCTACAATGATTCTCTAACCGTGTTTAAACACTGGTTCACGCACAGATAGACCACAATGAGCGCATTCGCAGTTGTTTTACTTATATATAGTTTGACTGATCTTTCCTTGCCATTTTCTGTCCAAGTCTAGGCGAGCTGAACAGTCTCCATCACAATCGCTGTTCAGCTTGCCTGATTCTGACAGTAACAAGCTCAAGTAAATTTCGTTAGTTGGATAAACGGGCTAACAGTTGAGCTACGTTAGTTAGGTTCCGAAGGTAAGTGTTCTGGCTTTTTGTCGAACGCATTTTTCAAAATATAGTTGGAATGATTCCGTAAAAGAAACCTTTCTCTTTGCCAGATACTCATGCAGTATGGGAGACCGACGCCCTTCAAGGACGTCTGTGAGTTACCAAAACACTACAGTCGATTTGGCAGGAAACATGACCTGCTGGCCACCATGTTCCCATTACTCTCAGGTGTTCTTTTTCGTTTTAAGAAAGTGCTAAAGCTTCACAGCAATGACGGCAATTGAGCGTCGTGTTTCCAATTGGGAATGCCCCTAACAACTGCCTCGGCTTCGGATCATATACGCTATGATTTAAAAACTAACACTAAATTGAGTAACGTACATTGCTAAATTAAATGTTGTATATTCAAAGCATACATATTTTTAGTATATAGTGGCGTAGTAGATAGAAGTCGTTGATTAAAATCTAATGTAGCGAAATTATTACATACGAATATCTTTTAAAATCGTCGGACTTATCTATACTTGAATGCAAAATACATATTCGCCTACACTGGTTGAATGTGGGGAAATTATTTTTCGCATTTCGACTCCTTTTTCATAGTCTTCAAGTCCTTGAAAATTGCCTTCATGAGCCCGTGTAGTTTCGTCAATTAATTTGTTTAGAATCGATATTTATAACAATGCAATACAGCGGTGTCCTTGCGGCATTAGTATATCCGGTGGTGTAATTGTCCTCCTGGCTTAACACATGTCTTGTAAAGTGATTTACGCTAAGAGAATGGAACAATATTACTCATGCAAATGTACGCCGAACATGGGTGCTTCTCGTTAAATGTCAAAATTTAGTAAGGTCAGAAGAGACACCAAATGACACGTGAAGTCCGCATCGACCCATAGGCTTCTTGTGGGTCTGATGCTAGGCGTCGGAGAGAAATAAATATCGAACGCCAACACGAAAGAGAGCAACAGCGAAGCAGACACATAAAACGACAAACCCCCACTAGCCTCTCCGTTACTAAGACCACCACCGTGATTATTCTCAGAGCGCGTTTTAGTAGCCTTTCCCAAGGGTGTTTCCTTCCCCAAGGTTATCCGAAGAAAGTTCAATATATGGGTTTATTTTTTAGCTCTACGTCAGACCTAAATAACCGAAAGGACATTTGGACCCCCCAACCGAGCCAAATATGAGCTATGGCGCAATTGTGGTTTGTTTACGTAAGCGAGGAGTTTAGCGCCGTTTTCTTGGTTTTCAAAACAAGAAAAAATTGACAATAAATGAAATAATTTGTTGTTTGGAAAATTCAATCAGATAACTCGATTTCGCTACTTATTCAGTTTATTGAACACAAAGTTTCTAAATCACTCGCAAGGTGTTTGCGTCGGTTCATGAGTAATGCTTTGACAAAACATGCTGAGGTACTCTTTGTTTTAAGCATGAGAGACGCTGAAACTAGGGGAATAGCGCTGCAGGCCTCAAACCAGTATACCATAATACATAAGCTCGGTAGAAAATAATTGACAGTATGACGCGCCTATGATGCTAAACAAGATTAAAAAATATACATATACTCATCACCTAAATCTATAACCTGTTTGGATAAAAACCGACATTGAAATCCTACCGCTAAAGCGTTTGTATTCACCTAATTTATTTGAAAAATGTAACTCTCTGTCAAAATTCATTCGAAGTCTACATTAGAATTTTATCATGTATCTCTTTTGAATTATAGATAGCTAAATGCAAAACAATGAAACTAGAGAACTGCTTTAATTTTACAATATGGCGCCGGGCGTAAATGTGATATGAGTTATGTAGAAAATATAAAAGATATCACTTCTAAAACAAAAAAATGTAAAATGTATATAATTTAGTCAACAATTTTGCATTTATATCACATGACGACAACTGCTCCCAAAAATCCGTGTGTGGAAATATTGAATCATTAGTATAAGCGCGCAGTGCAGTTACGTTTGAGAACTCGACTCGGGTCACTTGATACCAAAATGATAGTTCTGCACTTCTCAATATCAGGTCTCCCATTTCACATCGTGATATCTCTGCAGGCATAGCTTCGTAGCTTTGAGAATATACCTGTTTCCAGCCTCTGGTGATAGAACGAGGTGGGGAAAACTTGAAACCGTGTAGGCTGCGGGAGGGAACAAACTATAAACCTGGTTTGAAAGTCCGAAGCTCTTTACGGATATTGGATATTTTGGTTACTTTATTTCGATTGTTGAGAAAGCACTCTCTAAATTGATGGTCTACGACTCGGCAAGACTAGCAGTACGCTGTGGACCGCTTCCCTGATATCGACGAATATCTTGAAACTGAAATCGCTTGCTAAAAAGTCATTCGAACTACTCTTGGAAATGCAGAAAGAACATTTTTTTAGTATACTAATATATACCGTTTACAACAGACCAAGGTATGCGTTCTTTTTTCAGCAGTAATCAATGGGCTGTTCCCAATAACTATTTTCGGCTATTCGCAAAAAAGGAACGTTTTGGAAGCTATTGACAGGATTATATAACCTCTGCAAATCTATGATATTTACGGCAGCGATTTCATTTTCGCTTCATGGTTCGATTCTACGTCCCCTTTGAAAAAAAACTACAGTTCTTAGGTTTCACTTAGCTACTGCTTGTGGTCGGCTTCTTATTTTGTGTCCGTACACCTTGGCGAGAACACACCGCTCTTTATAATTCGTTTGGCCGAGCACGTAATTAAGGAAATGCGATGCCATACCGCCTCCGAGGAGCTGGTAACGAATATCAAAACTGTCTTCTCTGGTCGACTAACATAATTTCATTGCCAATAGGTCTAATGCACAGTACAGGTTCCCTTTACCTTCGAATGCGTGCTGAATTGATACTCTTTTAGCCTTTGAGACTCTGAAGGGCTCCAAACTATCGGAAAAGGGTAGAGTCGAGGCCTTTCCATACTGCGATAAAATTTTTTATTGCCATCGAGTATCGTCATCAGCCCGCAATCTTCCGAAGGAAAATAAGTCTTCTGTAGGAAACAGAAATCTCTTAGTTTGTCAATTATTGTTATCTGAACGGAGGAGAAACAGACGAATACGGTCCACTTCCTTTGATAGATTCCATAGTTAGCGAGTGAAATGAAGTTACTTTCAGATAATGAAACTTCGAGACTAAATGCATATACTGACTATTCCGACGAATGGTTCGTATGCCAAAATTATCGTTTGAATTGTAAGCGTTGTAAATGTTCTTCGTATATCTGTTTGGCTAAAGCAAAGTAACGTAAATTGACCATCGGACATAGATGTTTTAACGGTACTCGAACAGAAAACAGAAAACGCAGAATGGATTGAAGGAAAGAGAATTGTGAAAACTTTCACATCTAACAGTCGTGAAATGAACAGTGGTGGAGATCTATGGAGGCCATAGGTTTCCATTGGCAAATCCTTCTGAAATTTTGCTTGCTTCTTGAGCCAAATGAAAAAGAAATGAAAAAGAAAGAAACTATTTCATGTTAAGGCATTAGCAAATAGAAATCTGTTCTTATAGTAAGTTTAAAGATTAAAATGTATATACACCAGATGATATTTTTATCAACATGTTGTATATCGATAACTGGCCCAAAAAAAGCAGAAATTGACTTTTCTTCGAATTCTTAGTCGTAGGGCCACTTCCTTGCGGTCCTTAAGTTTCCGCAGGATCATATGTTCAATTTAACAGAGGATCCCATGACATGTCAGTTGGAAAAGTGAGGGAATTTCATTTTCCTTTGTTAGAGACTAATTTATGTTGGCTAATACCATAGAACTAGATTCTTTAAGTTCGTGAAAGGCTACAGCAACCTACCATCCCACCAGATGCAAAAAGCATTCAGAAATTTTATAGGAGTCGACCAATGCAAACCTATAACTACCATAGATTTTACAGATTAAAAATCATGGTTTTTAATGAAAAACATGAAAAATCTATGTTTTTGATGCCATATACCCTGAAATCTAGAAAAATTTTGCAGAAATGTAGGTAAGATTCCTTAAAAAGCTTGTTGCACAGTATACGATGGAATAGGCCTCAGATCAAAATGCCGTTACGAGTAGCTCCTTCCTCTTGTTAGACAACGGGCCTAATTTCATAAAATAAAAGTAAAGTAAATACTGTTAAAACTGAGGTTGCCACAGTTTTCATATAGTAAAACCTGTATGAGATAATACTTTGCCTGTTATCGTCACCCATTTTTTAAATTTTATATACGCTTTTTTGCATGGAATCTTACAAGTTGCTGATCGAAAGGCAGTCTTCTAAAAAGCTGTTATAAGGAATATTTGTGCAGGTATGGTGAGGAAATGCATTATCCTGTAAATAAACAGGAATTGGATTCTACGAGTCGCCAGCACAGCACTTTAAGCTAAGCCTTAAATGTGTACCTCTTTAATGAACTTCCTATATAGAGTAATAATACAAAGGCAATCTGATGTTTACATATTTAATTGATGTTTATTATTTTTAATATCAATTGTGCGTCGTATGTCAACATCTAGTCAGCATCATCAAGTCATTCCTATTACTTGTCACTTGTATGAATTATAACCTACCTGGCCATTTGTTACAAGCTCAATCTTTTAGAAAAAGAAAAGCATCGACAGGCAGAACTACAAATATTGCAATATCCGAGGTGCGTGTTCACATCGGAACGTCAAGCAAAAAATCATGTTACAATCTGTGTTCGGCCATTTTTATTTGTATGCAAGTTGGAAAACAGAAACACAAAGAACTCATTTTCGTAGCGATATTTATATATCTTTTAGTACTGACCATCTATATTTCTCTTAAAGCTGACCATTAGCCAACATTTAACGTCCACGGTAGCAGTTTTTGCATTACTTCGTAAGACGAACCCCATATAGATGTAACCGCACCGGCGGGGATCGAACCCGTGCATCTACGTGTCTCCTCCAGTCGCAAGGCGCATACGAATGCACCAAGCCACCGAGCTCGACGTCGAGTACTGACCATCAACTAACATTTAACGTCCACGGTAACGTTTTTCGCATCACTCCATAAGATGGACCCTATAAATTTAATTGCGTAACGACTAGGATGGAACACCTGCACCTATGCATCTACTCCGGTCGAAAGGCGCATGCGAATGCACCAAGCCAGTTATATTCATCACTATTATTCGTCAGTGTTATATTTGCCATGGTTTAACCTATTCCGCACTCTCCGATTAGCCTTTCCATCTCCAAATAAATTCTCTCTTCGGTGCAAATGAGACTTGTTTGACCTTCGCCTATCAGATCATCCAGTGCTTTCGATTGAGGGGCAGGAGTGTCGATCCAGAAGGCAAAAACCCTACGCCGGGTTGAGGCTATCGAGCTACTCGCAAACAAAACCTTTGCAGACAAACCCCAATCCCTTTGGCACCGAACTCAAAAGCGGCTGAACAATTTGGCAATTTGTTTTTTGGAAATGTCCTTCACGATAACGTCGAATGCCAATCTGTGCGTGGTGTCGGGCCGACAAACGACTAGCAAGCAGCAACGGAGTAATCTCTACCTTTTTCGCATAGATCCAGACGAATGTCCAGAAAAGTTCGGTACATTCGGGACCAGCATCTAAAAATTTAGATTACGCTTTCCGAATTAATACATAAATGGTAACTGTGTGTCACAGTAGGATTAAAACAATTCTAAGTCGAATCATACTTTCGAATAGTCACATGCCGAGGTAATCAAATGTGTTAATATTAATTAACCCAATACCTAATTTTTCCGTTAGCACCGGTATGGTATCCTCTGAGGTGGCACGCGGGCGAGGTAGCTAGGCGACTGGGATTGCATTCTAGTATCTTACGCTTAACATCGATCTACAACGTATGCCGGTTAGAAAATCATAGTGCAAGAGAGACCAGATTATATACTGAATATAATGGAATTGTTGACGGTTCCAAAAAACTACACGCTCACTCCGCGATCAACATTTGCGCTGTATTGGGTGTTTTCAGATTTCGTAGAAGTCCTTGCACTAATTTGGACAGAACACATGTCGGACGTTATACAGTCTCAAGAAGGAATAAAATAATCACACTTCGACAAGGCCATAACATTCATTTAATTCATGAATATTACTGCGAACGTGGGATAAATCCAACGGCCGTTAAGAGACGCTAGGTATGACCAAAGTGACTAGCCTACATGCCCTTAACGCACGTAGTGATTTCGCGCTAGAGGGTAGCTGACAACTAAGCTTAATTTGAAGGCCATAAAGGACGATCTGAAAGTGCAATCCCTCCGCCTAAAGTCCAATGACTTATTTTCAGTTTACCTCAACCGTTTTAGTGCTGTCTTTTGCAATACAACAATTAATACATGAGTGATCACTACAGAGAGGAAGGTGACTGCTTTGTTTCGCATACACTAACCGGTGCAAATGTGCCGAAACCAGGAAGCCTGTTCCATGAAGCTTTCCAAATATCTATTCCAAAAGACATTACTTCTGATTAGCGCAATGTTTCCCGCTATCTAGAGACAAACTTAACCTTTATTTCTTTTAACTGGCGGGCCTCTGGAAGCCTGTCAGGCACACGCTACATGCGGCCCTGGCAGTCGCAATGGTAACACATGGATATCGTCGTTCGTATGAGCGATCTCGCGAGCAAAGGGAAAAAGGTTTGTGTTGGCTTAATACGGTGTACAAACGCGATACACAGGACCATCTGCTACAACAAAACATGGCTGCGGTGGCGTGCCTTGCTAACTTTACATGCCACCGATCACATTTGCTTGGCCGTGAAGATGGTACGTTTCATTAGCTGGTCTTGATAACTATAATAATATATTTCTTATTTGCGACAGCCTCTCATGAGTAAGGGACTAACGGCGCACCAGAAAAGGCGCCCCTTCATACTCGAAGGGAATAGAGAGATAAATGGTATTAAAGTGAAAGTCATTTTCTAGCCAAAAATAATATCTCTACATAAAAAGTATTCAGCTCTGTACCAAGCTGTGCGTTGCCAGACACTTGTTTGTTTACATAAGCGAGATGCGGGACAAGAGGTAAATGTAATGCCACTTTTAGCTGTTTTGCATCATTAGCAGATTGTGCTGCACATGTCATTACTAAAAGGGTAGATGGAAAGTACCACAGGAAAACTTAAGCAATAAAATGTGTAGATAGTGTTGGCCTGAGAGGCTGGTTTTGTACGAATGTGAAAGCGCTGAATCGTTCGAAGTACGGCCGTCGGCCCTAAAGCGAGGTATTCCTAAGAAAGGTAGGCGAAAGTGTCTTAGGTGGTTTTAACGTAGCAGCAATTTTAGTATATTCGCGGTGCAGCTTTCTAACGAGTCACGCGTGCAAATGTTTACCCTCTGGTGGTAAGGTCGAGAAAACCACAGTAGCCAGCAGGAGAATATTTATTTAGTGTTTTTTCATAAGAAGCTCAGAAGGCATCGCGCGGTAAGGTTTCAGGTGAGTGAGCTTCACTGTGGTTCCTTCCTCCAAACCAAGAACTAGTTTTAGTCTCAGCTGTATTGACCTAAGCTATGTTATTCTGGCTTACGTAGCTATGGGCAAAATTTACGGAGAAGCTGTACCCATTCAATCAATAACGGATACATGAGTGGCAAGTTTCTATGCGAGTGAATAGTATTGTAAAAACAATTTCGCTGAATTTCGTTTTGTGACCTGGTTACAATGAGACGACAAAAGACCTGAAATGAAGCTGTATTGATACAACAAAACACGTACGTGCTTTATTAACGGAACTACGCATTTTACAATAACGTATCCCCGTTAATGCTTGTTTTTTTTAAAAGGTATCATATTTGAAGATATATTTGTTGGCGCAACTCAGTGTGCTATGTTAGGTTCTACTCAATATTCGGATCATATACCGCTGGTAATTTCGTTCTCGGTAAGTACGTATTTGACGGGTAACTATAACGTTTAAAATAAGGATGCTCAAAATGTTTCCTATTGTAAAACTGTGACAAAGAAACTCAGTTGTGAGTTAATCGTATCGATTATTTAAATGGGACAAATTAAAAGATTGGACAAGGTGCAGCCTTGTACGTGATTTTGTACCAACTCTCCTTTTTACAAACTTGCAAATGTACTGTGTATAAGCATACTGATTTTTTGCGTTGTGCCGTTTAGGGGCTCTATCCGGTTGTTGCCACTTTCCTGCGGCATGAAAGGTTAAATCTTAGACAATATGACTCGAGGTCATCGAAATCAACACAATAGTATTGCAGTACGTGACATCTTCACATGCTGTCCTTTTACTTAGACATGGTCTGCTAGGAATATCGGCAGGATTTGTTGTTATAGTGCTTTTGTGTGCTTAAAGACATTTGCTGACTTACGCATGATTAAAGGCATACGACTCTGTATTATTTTTCTTAATTAAAGATCAATTCACAAACCAAAGATACCTGTCACGGCTCAACGTGTAGGACTTACAAATGGGATTTTACGTACGCATTAGGTGACCTGGAATTCTAGTAATGAACAGTAGGTTGTGAGAGCAGCGAAATGGGATAGCTTCCAGACGATGTGAGACAAAGAAGCAAACCTCGCATTCGAGGTGTAATGATACATCGCAAGACTAAGATTCGCATCTCATTTACTTTCCCTCCTTCACATGCTTCTATGTTTGTAATAACGCTTAGCTAAAATATCGTGACTGAGGAAAAAGATGAGTTCACACGATTGTAGGGTAAATATAGGCGTTTTCCAGAGTAGGCTCTGAAAGCAAAATCTGGTAATCGCTCCGATTAGATTAATGAAGAGGAAGATATAAGTACACACTGCTGTTTTGCGAATATTCAGGCTATCCGGCCTCCAAGACAAAAATCTTTCTTATGCTTAGTTCTAATTTATTATTATTATTATTATTATTATTATTATTATTATTGTATACATTTGGGAATTTAAAACATAACGATAAAAGTGATTTCTGAACAAATTGATACAACTTGCAGTGTTGACGTCATACATTTGAAGTTAATTTGAAACAAAGTTACATACAATGACGTGAATATCTAGCAAACATTGGCATTATTGTAATCTCCAAGTTTCCACGAAATTTATAATGACAGAATTACTCACAATGTTACAGTCGGAAAATGAGTAAGCGGGAGAACGATGTGAATAACATTTTACCTAATTACCTATATAATGTAGTCGCAAACATCAACAAATAATATCTGTACTTCTGACCCAGAAATTTATTCAGTCAATTGCGTATTCCAATTTATCCCAATGAAAACACAGCTTGTGTTTATCAGGCATTCGCGCAAACCGCCTGACAAAGCCAAGTCCTTATGGCTTGCTAACCGCAGAAAGCTCTGAAGCGTTACTAACCACAGCCTATTATTGTTTCATTGGCGAAAACCTGCGGTTCAACGTACAGCTTGATAATAATCTCTTAATTTCAAAATTTCGTTATTGTTCACAAATGTAGAAACCTTTCATGACAAAACATACAGATGGCGTCGACCGCCTATATATGCGTTGCATCGGAAAACTGGGGGTTGTCTCATGTTAAGCGACCTATATTTTTCAGTGCTGACCATCAGCAAACATTTAACGTCCACGGTAGCACTAAATGTGCACCGGCGGGGATCGAACCCATGCACACACGAGCACCAAGCCACCGAGCTCGTGTTAGGTGATTTAATAAACCCAACTGTACTTTTGAGCTCCAGTAATCCACTGACAAGAGATTATTCGTTAAGCTACGTACCTTTGATTAGGTGCTATAGAAAATGTATATTTATTTCTACGTGCCTACATGTCGTTTCCATACTCTATTGTATATAATATAGTTACGGCTTATACAATATCGTGACTCTCTCTGTATTGTAATTATAGGTTTATACAAATAGAAAAGTTATGGTAAAAACCGTTATGGGAAAACCGGTTAACCATAAACGCGAAAAGAAATCAGCCTTGAAAAGATTTAATAAAGCATGGAAATAAAATAAAAATTCGGGGCTAATGGCGTTAAAGCGCCATGTCGTTCGCCTAAGCCATTTTCGAAGAGTTTTAATAGGGAATAAACGTGTCAAGCAACACACATAATGGTGCCGCATTGACTTTATTCACAGTCAAGCAATAGTAATTTCACTAGTATTAACCCCGGATATTTTACAAGTGACCAAAGGTGGACGCATTTAGCATATCCCTCTACAAAAATTTAATACTCAATTAAAGCAAATTATACAAACAAATTTTAAATATCATAGAACTTCGAACATAATTCTGCATTCTAGCAATTGCATTAACATAATGAATATTTTCGTTACAGGCTGGCGAATACTCCGCGTTAATAATGTAAAATAAACGAGCGTAAGTGTAATTGTAAAATTTACCGTTAACAATATCCTTGATAATTAATTAGCATTTTTACATTAAGCGTATTGCATTATACCATTTTTATAATAACGTTAATACAAAAACCCTACAGAATAAAGATATATATAGCTAAGGCAATTATTATATTGCATTACTGCTACCATGTAGTCAAAAAATTTATAAAAGAAAAGGTAAAAATTAAATGCAGGCGATTGTACTTTTGCACAGTCAGTATATCTTCAGAGCAACATACGTGGTAACATATTATGAAATTTTCATATTCTTTAGTTTTTAAAATATTGTTAGGATTTAAATGCGCACAGTGTTATTTGAATAATGCTACCTTCTGTGACTACACGAATATGTATTCCAATATTGATAATATTAATGTTAATAATATCAAGACAGAAAGTAATTATCATATCTGCTCTCTGTTGAATTCAACGACTCTAATTTAACCTTATTTCATTTCACAAGAGTTTTGACGAACTTTTGCTCTTCTTCACGATGCTACGGTTTAATGCTGCTAAACCTTTTTCTATAGGGTACTTGAAAGAACTATGAATGAGTTTACAACTCAAGTACCGCCAAGGACTTGAAGAACTAGATTGACGCCTAGGTAATGTGTACTGGTTCTGATTTCTACGTACATTTATATTGAATTTAATAATAAGGTAAAATGAAAGGTGTATTTTTCAATATTACTTTGAATCAAAATACACTTGAATTGTGTAGAAAAGTGAAGTATTTAGAAATTAAGAGATACGATCTGTGTACGGAACGTATGCGCGCGTGTTTCTTGTGTCAAAGTAAGACAAACGTAAAATAGGAGTAGCCAAACCTAAAAACGGCGCGGTTCTGACAAATCGATATCGGTTTGAAATGTCTCATAATGTTTCCGATTCGTTTATGGAGAGTGGGTTTAGTAGTTAAACCGGCATCTGGTTACAAATCCAGAATGATATCTATTTTGACAAGACGCACAGCAAATCGTTTAGATGTGGAGTTCAGAGGATGCGAAAAGCTGAGTCTTAGCTTTCTCGACGTCAATGATTGCCACAGTCGGCACCGATGTAACCATTCCTAAAGGTTTTTACATTAGATATTTTCGTTTTCCCTGAAATCTAGAAAGCGAACAAGCAACGGACGGCAATGCTGAATTGGTTTCTAGCGGAGATACGCAAAAGGACGACGGGCTCGAGATTCATCCTTTTTAAACCATACAATTGAGTTACATCAAACTCGTTTGTCTAATCCGTTCTTCCTTCCTCTTCCCGTTCGGCGATATATAATTTTGCGGTTGTGACAATGATATGCCGCATGAGAAGAATTGCGACGTGTCACTGCCGAAGAACAACACACTTTCTCTATTTCCTCCGGTTGTGCTATTCTTTCTATCGTACTGCTTTTTGTGTTGATCCAGAGCTGCACATGTATATCTTATCAGCATACCTTCGTTGCATAAATACGACGCTGCTGCATACATACCTGCCGTACTTGCGGCCATATGTATGTCTCGCCGGAGTATTTTGTCGCTCTCTTGACATATCCGACAGGTTCACTTGTAGAGCTACGTGGAGAATAAATTCAATAAATGAAGCTGCAGAGACGCTGTTAAAGAGATAGAGAGAGAAAGAACGATAAGGCGAAGTATAGTCAGAATCATAACAATGCCGACGTAATCTGTGGTCGCCGCTAAGCTTCAACAAACTAGGCAAGCAAGGACCACATCACAGGTATTACCGCACATCGGAAGAGCATCTGTCAGCTACAGACGGTTGCTCGTGGGCGGGACTTGTATCGGCCTTACGACGATGTACGCTGGCTTTCTCAAAAGAACACACGCCTAGGGCACAACGCCGTAAGCTCTACGCTGTCCTTTCCGCCTTTCTCCAACCCGGTCTTATTCTAAAGATGAGTTGGAAACTAGGTGGGCCTCCGGGTACCTTGCTTACTTCACTAACGCAAGTTACGCCATGGATTCCCTGTCCATACGCAGCTAACACCAGTAGTCTATTCATCGGCGGCGCCTCGCTGACTTCACCACATTCCACCGAGCTGTTGTTATTCACCGCAATGACTGCTATATATTACTTCTGCTTATTGCCCCTCGTATCCAGACTCACCTTACGGTACGTGGCTGTGTTGCTGCTATTGCTGCCACTCCGGAATTGGGCGGTTTTCTTACTTTCCATAAAGCGGAACTATGGAGAATCACAACGTCAGGAAACCACCAACGCCGACCGAGCCGATTTTGACACTGCGGGCAGTCTTGGGCTACGGGTATTCGCGCGCATTTCAAACCTTTTCACCATGCACACATGTCGTCGATTACAATTTGTATGCGTCTACCACAGAGTGGGAGCGCTTTAGGCTGCCGACAGGAGACGAGCATAGTTTCCGCACGATGCTTACCGACGCAGAGGAGTTGCCCAAATAGGCTTGATGGAATGCAGCAGTATGGATTCGCCGTCTGAACGGGACGAGGTGCCTTAGTTTATTTTAATAGCGGTATTATAAGCGCAGCAGCAACGTACAGCCGTGATGTGATGTACAGCAGTGATGCGACTGAGAGGTTGCCAAGTGTATTATGAAGACATAGAAAAAGATAGATTGTTAAAAGGTGAATAATTAAATAAAGAGGCTTAGGGGGATGCATCAAAAACTACAACCACTATTTTAATAACTATTCGTACCTTTAAAATTGGCGTTTAGCATGCTGAATCTCTTAAAGTAGCACAGTTTTAAGACCTATTTGAAATAATTTGTTGTAAAAAGTTATTTGATGATTGTAGTATTCAAATGCATAGCCATTCTCAAAAACGTTCTTTAATAAATGTGTCCATTATAGACTTCTATGTGTACTGTGGATCGTTCTTTGAGATCTTGAATAACAGGATTAAGTGAACTAATCAGGGAAGCTTTTGAGCAGCACGGGAGTTTAAGTTTGAGGAGTTCGTAAATTCAAGTTAAAATTACAATATCCCCATCTAACATAAAATCAATAAAAAAATCAGGTGACGTATGCCGTTGGTGTAAAAGAAACACTGTTTAGTTTGAATCAATTTTCCAAGAAAAGTGAAGCCGAAAAATAGCTTCAACGAGAGAAAAGGTCGTCTCCACCAATAACACTAATTTTAATGGTAATATGTTCATTTCCAGATCATATCTGTATACAAGGCATACCTGTCGGTTAATCTCCTGAACCGATTCCCTGTTTGCCCAGCCCGGACTTCCTCCCGCTACGTAATAACGATTGCATTTACCTCGCATTGGACCCGGCGTCAAAAAACACTGGCAAGGATAGTCCTTCTAGGCTCATACCATTTAGGCCAAAAAAGATAATATGACCTTTCATCTTACGGAGTATTCGGTGTTGCCTTCTTTTAGTAGTTTCGTCACAACAGAGCTACAGAGCTTGATCAAAGATAATCCATTTGTTGATTACATTTCCGCTGTGGTCGGTAAACAGTTGTCTATTGGTACGGGAAAAGACCTAGTATTTTGTTGGGGAATTTACGAACCAATAACAAAAAAACCAGTTCGCACAGAAAATCCACCTAGCTGTAATCTCATAAATATGAATTGGACATGAATCTTAGTGTTTCTATGTGAGAATCTAGGATCAAACAATGAAGCATTTTCCGTCTGAAAAGAATGAGTAAAAGACTTTCCGTCAGTGAAGGAATGAGACACATAAGATAGTGCTGTAGTTTCTACAATCGTGTGCTTTTTTTATGGTCATGATTATTATACACGCATTCGCGTTGATGACAAATACGTATAATTAAGCTTTACGGACCTTTATTTGAAATCCGCACGTAAACTACATGTTTCAATTTCCAGGAATATTTAACAGGCCTGTGATATTTAGAGGCCACTCGCTAAACTGCTATTTTCTAGCTCCAAGACATTTGGTATCCTGATGAAATATAGAGCTGAACCTTCTGTCGACAGGCGCTCCCTACGGGATAAAGGTGTATTCTTTGTGATTTAACTACGGGAGCGTGAGGTGTGCCGCCTTAAGAAGCTTCTCATCTAAACGGTATGCAGTAGAAGTGGCAGCACCATTCGACGTGAGAACCAGTCTACGGTAGGCATTTGCAAAGTACTATTCGATTCTACAACAGCATACATTTGCAAGAAATGTATGCTGTTGTTGGAAAAGTTCTCTCTTCTGTGACTAGCGCTCGGCATTAGAAATGGCCAAGGATTGCTTCGAACGAACAGGACGGCGAACAATAATCAGGTAAATAAATCAAGGTTTACTGAAGAACTTTTTTACATACAAAATGTAACCTTTAGAGACACACTAGTTTAGAGTAATCTTTAAGAGCACTGTTTTGTTTTAGTCGACAGGGAAAAGAAAATTTAAGTTTGATTACAATGATTGTATTTTAACCTCTTAGGGGGATTTATTTACAGATTGTAGGCACCTAAAAAAATCAGATCAAAGCGGGGGTGGACATAAAAAATTGTAAAAATATGATCTAAAAATAGGTACAAAACTGGTAAGTTAGTAGAAGAAAGGATGCTTTTTTCATTCATCAAAGTGCTTGTAAAAGACAAATCATATTCATGCCGGGAAATGCAATACGAGAGAGTGGAAACAGTAGACTTTGTCCATTATGCGCTGCTAGTTATTGCTAACAGTACAGATTCCCCTCACGAAAGCTGCAGTATGTATGTGTGACGCGAAATCGTGGGGAGAGTATTGCTAAAACAGCGTGGAATTTTTTACTCATTACGCTGCCTATAACTCAACAATATTTTAGGATACTTAGCCATAATACCTTGACGACCCTGTAGCTTTGCGAATAGTTAGCTTTAAAGAACAGCTTTTGGCTCATGAGCAAATGCGCATCGCTGGATTCTAGATTGATATTGAAGAAGTCACAGTTGAACATTGTCACTTGCGGCAGCAGCATCGATTTCTCTGAAAATCTCTCTAAAGACAATTTCAAACTTTTGTAAAGACAATTGCGCATCAATAGAAAGAGGCAAGCTTAAACCACATCGTGTATTGCATGTCTCGATAATTATTTAGTAGAGTCGTAAGGTGGATTGATTCATCAGGGTAAACAATTTATTCAAAGATGGTTTTGAATATAATGTATGACATGTTGACCCACTACCATAGTCGCGGCAGTGGCCTGTACTGTTCAGTATCTATCCGTAGCGCTGGCGTTTATCTGTGCGAATTCCGCCAGTGACATAAACTGTTTGTATGCTACGTCTCTTTAAGGTCTTTAAAGGAATGCGAAAGCGGCTCTAAACAGACAATGAGGGGAGTCCCCAAAAATGTATGTGCTCAATTCACTGCAATTGTTCTATCAAACCCGAGTTGTGCTTTTACGATAGACCATATTGCAGACCGGTACTTATACAGGTAATAGTGGAATTCAATACGTGTTATATATTGAAATAATGGTATTATTCAATTTTCTCTGTAGCTCCCATTATAGATCGATACTTAATATTCGGTTAAGTTTTATTCAGAACACGTTATATTCGGAACATAAAAAAATAGTGGATATAATAGGAATAACGTGTAAGCTGTAGACACGATGTTATTAAATGCTCAAAATGTACAACGAGATGCTTTAATTTGAGCGCTTTTACCATACGCCAAATATTTGCATATTTGCAGTTGCCAAATATTTGCATAGTACTTAGGTTGGTGTGGCTTAATCCTGTTAAGATTTCCACAATAACCTTCCTCATGGAATTTTCGGTGTGGCAGATCGTATCCTGCTAAGATGAATTGTTTAGAATTTCACTTCTAGTCGATTTAAAGAAAAATCCGCATTCTAGCACTCGCAAAATTATGCTCTCTCTTTGTTTCTTATATATGTGTATATATATCTTGAAGCTTCACTCTTTTGTTTCACCCAAACTAATGGTTCCAACCGTAAACACATGAGCACATTCTTCAACGTCGTCTAAAGTGCAGTTTTGTTTTGAGTATATTTTGGATTCTTGACTTCCCAGTACCCCTTTCATAGCTGATAACGATGATGTAATGCCATGATAAAATAGTGACGCTGATGATAATGGTCGATGCTCGTGATGTAACTTATTGATACCGTATCTTCCTCACTCGGTAAAACTTTAGGGTTTGTGTTGCTTGTTATGCTTGCTTGCTCATTGCTACCGGTCAACAGAATAGATCCACGCCTACAACACAGCGACAGCAGTCACAAAAGAACAATTTTTGCGACTTCTAGAGAGTTTCAGACATTGACCATGCTAAAGACGAACAGGATTACTCTCTCTCTAGATCGAAAAAGGAAGAAGAGTTACTGGACAATAAAATAATATAAACATCTTTACGTAGAGCAAATACTTTTCTTATCCAGTACAGGGCAATGCGACTGTTCAGGGAGGCTATATTGCTCCGCATGTATAGTTCGCGAAATATAGATTCACTATTTTGGTTCATGTCAAGGCAAAACAAAGCTTAAAGATTTGATTCAATACAGACAAAATGAAACGTCCACTAATGTTATTTTTACCGCAAAAAAGCCATTCTACAGTACTACAGCTATTGCTATAAGGTGCCTCGGACAACTCGGTGACTTTCCTAATTTTTTTCTACAGCGTGTTGTAAAAAATCGTTTAAATGTTGCGGTCGTCTGTCACACTAACAGGGCTAATTAAATATTAGTGGTAATATAAATACAAAAAACTGCTATGAAATGATATTGCGACGCGGAGTTAATGCGAAAACAAGACTATGCTATTTTCATATACAAGCATACTTGTACGTCCAATGAACTGGGGACAACTGCTGAAACATCTGAAACAAATCGTCAAAAGTATAAAACAACGGTTATAACAACATGTTTTATTTATTTTAGTTAACTTTGCTCCTACTTCAATGAGCTTGGCGATTGATAATAGCTCTGCTCTCTCTCTCTCTGCCTACTTGGCCCGTTACGAGAGAGCCAACGTCAAGAGAGCCACCTTGTCTCCCAAAACAATTTCTGCCAACATAAACTAATTTAGTCAATGTATAAGCCATGACTGGTTGTGTCCGGTTGGTAAATCTGCTTTAAACGGAGCTGTGCAGAAGCGGTAACCGTTAATGTTCGAAGAATGTCGGCTCGGTCACAGGAATATTTGTCCGATTATAGAGATTCAAATCTTGCTTGTCCGCGATTCTTTTCAAAAATCATACGGAGAAAATCACAACACGTGACGTTGAGATTTACCGACCAAAAACGACTCCGCCTAATTTCGCCTTGCTATATTTAGACAAATGAAACGCGGACGTTAAGGAATGAAAGACAGATATAAGAATGATATTATGGGGCGGTGGGGTTGAAAGGTTCCAGCCACATTAAGTGTATTGTACCAAACCATTGGCTAGAAAACATTAAGCAATTGCCTAGTATGTAATAGCAGTTAGTAGCCTCAAATAGTACGATCCTGTGGATCACAAGCCACTAAAAGATACTTAGCCATATGTGGGTTTGACATCTGCCCTGAAATCTGACTTGACAATAACTCATTTAATAACTAACTATTAGCATGTACCATTACGTTCCCAAATAAACCATTGTATTATACAAAAGGAATGCCTGGAGGAGTAACTCTGTGCAATTAAGAAGTCCAACCGAAAAAGTCACTGACTTTAGCTAAAAATGCTAAGCGCCTAAAAGGTTGCTTAGAAGTAGGCAAATGGCAAACTGTACAAAATATTATAATTAAAAAACAAAAGTTGTACACGCCTAATCCAATGTTCATCATGTTTATGCTGTTTCGGGCAATCTTACACGACGCCCTACGTAAATGTGGCATTAAACAGCAAGGACTGTCCAACGAAAATGCTTAACTTTTTAATTTGATTACGTAAGTTATAACAATGAAATCATCCTTTACTGTGTGGCAGCGGAGGAACCTGGAAGCCGGCCTGGTAACCTCAAGACAAATGCGACCTCCTTTCCGACTGAGGACAACTGCCCAAGACTACTGAGTAAATTATATTACATCAGCAACCCATGCACATTCGTCTCACTTTTACAGTTTGATAAATCTCACAAAAAAGACCATACAAGGGAATACTGGAAGCAGGAGGAACGGGAAGCAGTGGTGGACATCTAGCCTTTTATTTTAATCAGGGGTGGCGCTGGTGGGCGGAGTCTAATTGAACAGAGTGGATACGATAATACGTGGTTGGCTCACCAATGTTTAAAATCCGCATTGCAGTTTCCATCCATCTTGTCAACTCGTGATTTCTTTAATCGATTTTTGATATAAAGTAGGTATATAACGAAACTTTGTAGGGACCTTGCCTATTTTGTGCCTAAAATGAATAATCATAGAATTCTGAGCAGTCCTAAATACACTGAGTTACGTGTACGAATTGTGAATGCACCGGATGAATTTGCAAATGCTAGCAGTTGATTATCCCCGCAGGTAGATTATAGCAAGTTTTGTAGTCGACTGGTTGGACGCCTTCACGACTGCTGCGACTATTTCAAGAAAAAGGCTGCACTCTTCGCCGAATGTCCGATCCGAACGCCTTTAGCGTTTGAAAATGACTTTATCAAAAAAAGCTGATGCAAATGCGTTAATACAGATACGATTAGTCTGAGCGAGCTCTACAAATTTTAGGTGTCTCCCTTAAAATGTTTAGATTCTTCGTGAGGTAGTATCGGACCAGCAATTCTTTAAAAATGTTTGTTAGAAGAAAATGTATAGGTGATCGAATGTGAAGCTAATTACATTGCTTCGGTGCAAGCTTCCTGGTAACTCGACTGCCACGACACCTATAAGAGCTATCAACGAAGGACCGGCATTCGTTGGCCTTGAATACCGCGAGTAAATATGCAATGGATATTCAAAGTTCATATCATTTAGTTTATTCAGAACTGAATCAGCTTAGTCTCCTGTAACTTAAGTAATACTTTACGGTATGTAATGCATTCCTTGCGTCTAATGACGTACATTACTAGAAAGGTGACGATATTACAATAATTCTTACAAATCTTTTGGGTGTTGACAAATGGGCGACTTAAATTCTCGCTTTTTCAATGCAGCAAACATACTATGTGAACAAATTAAATATGTAGTGTGACATCTTGAAAAAATCGATACACGTTCAGGAAAAAATAAGAAATCTGGACCATATCCGCTAGCTGACTTAGAGATGTATTGTAATAAGGCAGCATTTGACTACTGTATAGAGGCGGTTTACCCCGAAACACTTACAGCGATAACTGATCATACATCCGTTTCATGTTGTTTCGTGCACGTTAATAGGATTGATGTCTTTTTATGAAAAGCTATTTTAATTTTTGCCTCCGACTATTTATGGCGTTCTGGTTTGTTTTTGTACTATGGGTTAGATGTCAACCCTAACGAGCAAAGCGTATGACAAGAGGCAATGTTCTCTGGCGTTCTGTACCTCCAGTGTGCTCAATCTAAAGGTGATTCTTGCATATGTATATATTTGTTCAAGACGAATGAATCTATAAGCGTTTGCAATAAAATGCTTAATGTATAATAATTCAATTAAGTCCATTATTATAAAATGAATAGGTATAATTGTATATCTTCTAAACTTGGACACTGCGTTTATCTCACATATTTAGTTTCGGGAGCTTCGCTTCGCTTAGCAAGTTGGTCAAGTATTTCGGAGTAACCCTTGCTGAGATCATGGATTAGACTTCACTCACTGAATAGCTTTGTGTCTTGTCCATTGAGCATTCGAGCACTCGATGGTTTTACGATCCGCTAAATGATGGTGGATTAGACTTTTTGGTACCTTCTACAACCGCAATCGGGTTATTACTTCCTTATAAAAAGGCTTCTTTGCCTTTTCTCTTCTAGTTAGGCTTACTAAGCTTGTTTATCAACTGGAATATAGTAAGTTATTTTCTTGATTGTTAGAAGAATAAGCCTTCTCGGAATAAGGTTTTTACATCGTAGTAGTATCAAAAACATGTCAAGGTAAAAAAAGAAAATACGGTCTAGTTTCGTATTTCACGTTTTAAAAAGTTAAAAAATGTAAGAAATGCATCCACGCGGAGTGCAAGCACTTTGTGAGTAACATGGGAAATTGTTTGAATCAAAGAAAGACGGTACGTGATCACTCAGATCTTGTAAACATGCATAATGTGGTGCGATTAACGACACTGTTTAACGCCTTGTGCTCTGAATTTGTTACTCTGTATGAAATACAGAGAGCTTAAAAGAACAATACACCGTAAAGATGAAATCGCGTTTTTGTCTGCCAATATGTTGATGAACCAAGTGCCAACGTCTGATAGAAGAACAAAGCAAGGCGCCCTCCATCTTCATCCCATACGATACCTCGCATCAAGCCTCAAATATGAGGACGAAACCATAGCTACAGATTCAGATAATATTCAAAGCTTATCATAGAAACAATTCACTGAGACCGCTGCCGCTCTGAGATGATACGACAGTCCACCACTCTCTAGACTCCCAATCCCTTCTCGAAGTAGTGTCATTAGCGTTCCGAACCTTGGGAGGATGGGGGGGAATGGGAGTTTTAGCGGGTTTGTGAGTCTCCGCACAAGCCACTTTCTGGTTGCAGTGGCGCATGAGCATCAAGCGTTTACCTAAACCCTCATAAAAAAAAAGGTCTCCCAATCCCTATTCAATAATGTAACTCAAAACGATAGCTTTTACCTCCCACAAGGGGTGCACGTACCGGCGGACCCTTATCCCGTAACTCCCTACATGTCCTTGTAAACCTAATACCTCCTGCCAGATCATCGCAACAGCCAGACAAAGACGTCGTGCAGCCATAAACACAAAGCACATAAATATATACTATTTTAGGAGTAGGCCTAAAGGAAGTATAGTTTAAGATGCTATAGGCTTAAGTTCTTTTTAAACATTCAAACTGGTACACCGGTGTGATTCCGGATAGCACTGCACTGTAATTGACTAGTCTCAGGGCATATTAGAATGCCTAGTGACTAAGAACAGCGATCCTGAACATGCCAGAGTAGCCTAGATGTTGCTAAAACTTTTCGACGATGAGAAGTGACTAATGAACTTTGAAAAGAATTTAAGGCATGTGATAATATGCATGAAATGAAATAAAAAAGTAATACATATATTATTAAAATGTTGAGGCGAAATGAGTCGGCATGTAATATTGTCTCTCTCTCTCTCTCTCTAATGCAAAGTGAGCCTCTACATATCCTATCATTAAGCTGGCAGGAATTAGATCTAATAAGTATATTTGCCGCGCATTTCTGATTACTTGCCTTTGATATTATTGTGATTTATTAACAACATTATCGTCCAGGCGGTGAGGTAAATATATGTCGAGTTCAATTGGAAATTCATTGAACATATCAACACTTCTCCACTGCTTTTCTTGGCCGCTTAGGTCATACGTTGAGGGCAGAGTCGACGCAAGTCAAATTTGGCGTTGCTGACTCATAAGTTAATAAAGGTTGATTAAAAACTATATCGAAACCGTTAGTTCCGGATAACGAAAAATGACATTTTATGTCGATCTAGCGTGCCATCTTCTTTAAGCACAACATGAGACACCAACAGATTAGACGGCGCTGTGTGATTTTGGACTGTCCGTAGTGTGGGCTCAATAAAATAGTTTTACACTACAAAGGCACTACAGGGGTATCAGCTACCGTTGTCCTTCCTGAAAGTATATTGAAATATATATATATATATATAATTGAAATAGCAGTAAGCTAGAACTCGAGGAATCTATATAATAAGGCTTTTAAGTAAAGATTCGGTAAATAAATTTAATTTGACTCAAAATACAGTAAGTATAAATAAAATATAAATAAAGTATAAAGAAATACATTTTTATAGAGATGCCGTCGCGACACACATTGACTGTGCATTCCTAGTAGCCAATCTTTTTTTTTTGTACAAGTCTGTTGGAATCCAAGACACGCTGACGTATCTATAGGCTCGCATTGGCTGCATGGAATGCTCCCACGGCTTGCAGTTTTGTAAAAACCGTTCGATTCGAAACCGTCCGAACGGCAACGTTTTATGGATTAGAAGGTAACGCTAACAAACCAATTAGACCAAAAAAAATGCACGATGAATTCCTCACCAGTTGATCCCAGATCAAACAGCTCCTGCGATGTTTGTAAATGAATTCAACCTGCGTAAGTATAGAGTATCACAAAAATTAATGCATATCATTATGGTAGACAAAATATTTATTAATTCTATGGGGAAACCAAGCCAACTACGGCTTCAACTAGATCTCACAAATAGCTTCGGGCCTAAAGTGATTGTGCATCCATGGAATTTGCTATAACCAGATAGTAACGAAATGGGAACAAAGGGTTACCTACTGTTTGGAGCTTTTGGAGAAAATAATTTGCATGGTTGCTAAGAGCACACGCTTGGCTGATTGACAGTCACAAAAGATTTCAACGGCGAGCCTGAATAGTGCAATGGATTGCGGTGAAACAGATCGAATACGCGCTATTTTTACGACTTCAACCTTTTTTTTTGAAGCGGCTTTAACGCGCTATTTTTGCGACTTCAACTTTTTTTGAAACGGCTTTAACGCGCTGTTTTTACGACTTCAACCTTTTTTTCTAAAACAACTTTATAACTTTCAAGACATTTTCTCGATCGTTTTTTGATAATGTAATCGTCTGTGACATTTTCGATTGAACAGAGGAATTTCTATCTCAATAACGGCGCTTTAAATTTGCTCTCCATTGTTATAACATTCATCTTCAAAGCTGAAACGATTAAAATAGCCAGAAATTGGTTATAATTAATATCAACTATTTGAATAACTGTGTGGGCATGTAGAATCTAGGAGCGATTTGTTTAAACTAGCTGTACGCTGACACTTGGTGGTTCGAATCTTGTTAATAACATATTCACTTTGAATATTTTTGTGCTCTGGATGCTTAAGTAACGCATAGACGGTTTGTAGCTTAAAACGGTGAGCAGTTTAGTAGAAGCCAAAATAGTTGAAGGGTATGTTAGGTATTTAATGATAGTAGAGAATTAGTCTTCCTATTTCTTTTCTAGTAAGCGTATTGAGTGATTTAATTGCAGGAGGAAACGGTGATACAAACGACTCTGAACTCTAGAACCCAGGCATAGAGTTAAAGCATATTGACGTAGGTTCAAGACACTGCCAAGATTATCGTAAGGTTACAAGTAGTCGTCCACTTTCTTGAACGCGTTTGATATGCTTAGCTTCGAATACAATTTGTACGATTAACTCTTAGGTATAATTAATTTAAGTACAGTATTTAGACTATCTCGGATCCTAACTGTTATATCCAGCCACGGTATTACGACGCATTTTTAGCAAAGAGAATCACATTACGTCGGAAATCCGCGGCTGCTAACCATCCAGTCTAGCCTATAGTTTGATGATGGAAACGAATTAGCGTCGCACCTACGGAAAACAGGTTTACGTGCGAAGATTCTCGAACAAAAATACGTCAGCTGCTCGCTTGGATCTTTCACATAATACGTACGTTCAAGACCTGTCAGGGAAATAAGTGAGACATAACAGTATCTCATGAGAATGTCGGAAGTTGCTGTGAAGTTTTACCTAAAATATTACACCATGACACTATCATTACTTTTCGCATGTTCGTCTTGGACTCCTGTGAGCGAACGTACCATAAATTTATCAAATATATGCCATCTCCATTTGATCGAGCACATGTAGAAGACGCTATGTTTCTTTCCTTTTTGGAGGGTCAAGGTAATTTAAAGAAATATTAATTATTTTAACAAATTTTTTGAATTTTTTCAACGGTCCTGAGTTTTATCCTCAGCCACAGTCGTTGTTGATCCCGAACGAATTGTGTAGGCCTATAACGGCCGTGAATGGATTAGTGTCAAGCTGGGGCAAAAGACTGCAATAATCAGTCTCAAGCTTACATCCTTGACATTGCTTTGGATCACAAAGAAAGAGGTCTCTAAGTAAGAATGCTTCCTCAAAAGGCCCAGTGCACTGGCATGATCAGAATTAATGCAAATATATTGCATACACAGCGTAAAGTGGCGTTCTGGTTGACATAAACTACTTGGCAAGGTGGTATTAAGAACTTAATACATTTCAAAGAATTGTCGAGCCTCAATTCAACCGAACGTATTTAGAATATTGTAGTTAACATGGCGGCAGCCTACCGGCCTTGCACTTGCGAGTCAGGTAAATTGTTCACGATTGTCAAATTCTAGTTTACATATAATATAAAATGTCCAACAACCAAACACGGCCACGCCATGGCTCCACCAGGACATGGCGCTAAAATTAAACATGTTAGCTTTGAGCAGACTACATCAGCCGTTATTTAGCAGGATATTGATATATGAAATTTGTATTATTCAAACAGAGAACCGCACATATCTATTCAGTCCTCCTTAGCGAGTTACGCTTAATGCGTATGGTGGAGTACACATTTGACGGTGCGACTTACGGGTCACAGGTAGCAGAAAACATACAATCGTTGAGAACCTCGTATAACCTATATTCGCAAAATAGAAAAGTCGCGCCGGCGCTAAATTCTTGGGGGGCACTTGCCGTGTTATGCTCGGAACCGCGTCTAAAAATTAAAACAAACGATTAAACGAGATAGAGGATTGGTTGAAGAAAACCAACAAAAATCGGAAGGTCATAGCATGTCCGCTGTGGGGAGTTAATACTATTAAAACTATTAGCTAAGTTTTAATGGACGTGTTGTACGCGGTTTTGAAAAAAGGTACGAGTACGTTGCTTGAGAAGCTGTTTCCAGAAAACGTGTAACTTTGGTCATTCTTAATGGAAGCCACTAAAGATTACAAATGAAACCACTTTTACAAAGCTGATCATGTGGATCAAGTGGATTACTGAGTAATTTTTCCCGGTACGGTACACCAACTTAGTATGCTGCATTTGAATGGAGTACAAGAAAAGTCAGGTCCTCAATTGTTACCTTCTTGTAAGTCTTGTAAATTATTCAGCTTTTAACTATTGCGTACGTACATTGATGAAAGCGCAAACTCGGAACTTTGTTGATCCACGCAAATGTCCTTGCTGACACTCGAACTGCCTGACGTTTACACAGTACAATCTACAGAAGAAAGAATAAGTCTTGAGGCAAATAAGAACCACATCATGTATTAAAATTTCAATATTATATTGTATTTATTTCTATCTATTTATTTAAATTAGATCTTTAAAATTAAACTGAGCCTCAGCTGTTCCTCACCACAGCACGACCCCAGAATTACTTTTTAGAATAGCTTTAAAATTTTCCATGGGTTTATTCTTTTTTTCGTCCTTCTCTAGCTGGTAGTTTTAGGTTTTCCTTACAAGATTTCTTGACCAAATGCTGACTTCGAGCTTCACTTAGCGTCCATTATCTTCGGTCCATCATAACCTTCATTTTGCCGGCAAGGCAACATCTTAGTGGAACCTATCACGCTTGTCCTGAGAACTCCTTCAAAAGACTAGTGAATCATGACAAACATCATATAGATGCCATGCCTTGTGTCAATAGTGCGAAACACGCAGATAGAACGAAAAACTGATAAGAAAATATATTTTCAAATGGAGCTAAGAGTGGAGAGAT
The DNA here is from genome assembly GCA_002081605.1 of Tropilaelaps mercedesae. Taxonomy (NCBI): domain Eukaryota; kingdom Metazoa; phylum Arthropoda; class Arachnida; order Mesostigmata; family Laelapidae; genus Tropilaelaps; species Tropilaelaps mercedesae. The sequence goes on along the minus strand of MNPL01008056.1, from coordinate 978 downwards.
TGGGCGTGGCAAGTATAGTGAAACATGAATATGGCAATGTCGACACAGATGACATCAAAAACGACAGCAAGCGAGAGAAACAATATATGCATTTGAATTATGAGATTGACGTCCTGAAGGGCCTATGAATTTTATTATTGATCGGTAGTTGTCAGTATGTCACTATTCAGCGGTTTCGTACTCCGCGAAAATCTGACCTCGATAGTATTAACAGTTTTCTTTACTTTTACATCTTGGGCTAGAAGGGCAATGACACTGTTCATAATACCGGTAGCGGTTATTGCTAATTATGTGCGAATAATTATCTTCATATTTATGAAGTTGAATTTCAATCAATTATCTATGATTTTCCCTTCACCCTGTTGTAAACCGACAGAAATTTACCATCACAACCACTTAAGAGATGCCATAACACGATAAATTATGATTGGTGTTAACACGAAATTCGTAAACTGCTATTTCACAAAAAACGCCATTTGCTAATGAAACAAACAGGCAGATTGTGCACATCACTTATACTCTACTCCACTGCATAATCCTAAAGCCGTTCGATTTTTTATGCTTATTTCACTGAAGAAAATAAGTTATGCAGCTTTCTGCCTCCCTATGCCTAGAAGCCCACAAACTGCACGTAAATAGCTGGAATTCATTAAGCTAAACCAAATGGCCTCTTAAACAATGTTCGTCGCTTGGCAGAACCTGCGTTGCAGAAATAGGTGGAGTGGGCTTGCCAAGCGAAATTCAGCTGATTGGTGCAACTACGGTGAAAAGCGCACGGAAAGGAATGCCTATCTGTTGTCGCACATACTGGGACACGAGTCACGTTCTCGGCCTTTGTCACGTTACGCCGACCTCAATAGAATTGGCTTTTTTGAAGAGCACGCACAGCGAGTTGCTCTGTGGGGTTTTAACCGTTACCACGGAGATAAACAAATGGCAGTTATATATATATATATATATATATATATATATATATAT